>JAMKCH010011512.1:0-28440 GCA_023653785.1 Ophioderma brevispina
TTAATTTCCATGACTTAAGCCTCAATGGTTAAAGGCAATGTATAGAAAAATAAAAGTGGAAATATTCATGGCTTTTTGAGTGGAATTGACATGATTGAGGGCATTTGAGGGGGAGATCTACCTGACCATGGACATTGCATGGCAATGCCAGGGTTGATAGTAAACATCCATGTACAAAATAGCGGTTCAGTCATGGAAATGGGGACGAAATTAAGCTATGTCATGGCATGGGCGAAGGGAATGACATGGTATTACTGCCTGTAATGTGTCACTAAATAGCTGATTTTCCCCACTTTACTTTTCTTTTTCAAAAAGAATCAAAAACCGCCATTAAATCATGTTTTAGCATTGCACATGTTCTGTAAACAGAAGTGACGTCGCCGTCGTCTGCTGTGTTGCCAAGAACATAGAAATAGACTTGATCAAAAGCACACTAAATTGTGCGTAGGGATTTTGGGGGGTTCTTTGGAAAGTACGTATTGTGTGTTGACAAATGTATTATTTCTGTTTATGAGACAACAAACAATTACATCATTGTGGTGTGATTACATGACAAAGAAAGGATTTGGAATGACTCAAAAAATTTGTTATGAAAAACGGAATACAATTAACGGGCCATATAAAGCCTTTTTAATAAGTCTATGGTTGGTTCGTAGCGATGTGACTGGACACCTCATTAGCAACGATTAAGGGACAAAATGTGATTTTAGGGGGAGGCACTATCACTCTATCGAACTTAAAGCCAGGCCCTGCTTCAAGCCGCAGTCAATGGGCATTTTGTACGCAGTGAAAGGTATCGCTAAAAGTACTCCTCTTTAAGTGAAATATAAAAAATACAAAAATGGTCTAATGGTATACGAAAAAAAGCTTATTTGTTCCAGATTTTAAAAAGAGGCCTGTATGGTGGGTGCATGTAAATCGCACGTGTGTGTATACAGTGTGTGGGGGTGTGTGTGTGCTGTGTGTGTGTGCTTACTAGAGTGCGTGTTGGGGTATATTCACATAGAAATAGACCTTGTGGGATTATTTAACATTGTGGGTGATTTTTCTGATGTTGTGGGGTTATCAAACAGAGTTACTATGTTACTTTATGTCCTATAATGGAATAACGTAATCATTTTTAATTTAAAGTAATTATTTTGTTTGTAGATATGTTTTCCACGTAAGTTGATTTTTGTTACTTAAATTGTATTTCATGAGTCTTTTTTATCTTGCCATGGACCCGCTGGTCGGGTATCTCGTTGTCCTAAGATGGTCCCTTTTCTAACTGCCAGAAAATGTTTATAGCAGAGCTTGAACATAAGATCGTTACATTTTTTGAAGAAAGCTTGAAACAGACACAGCATCAGCGGTTCCGAAAAAAATGAGACCCAAAAATATTACGCCACCTGGTGGCCGCCGTATTGAATTCCAAAATGGCCGAAAATCACAATTTTGGAACATACCGGAACCACTCGGGTAAAGCCCACCTTCGGGATAAGGACCACCCCCACTTTGTAAGAGAAATTATTCAGGAGCTAGCATACACTAGGGTTATAAGGGGACCAGGTGGTAATTTTAGTATTCACGAAACAATGTGGCAGTAATACACAAAACAAAATCAAATTTTAAAAAACTTGAACATTTATAGAGCTTAAAGTAGAGCCAAATCATTAAATGGCTTAATGTTTGCTATAATAACTTGAGGAATGTGATGAGAAAATTGAACTAAACGTTGTTAAATCTGCACAACTACAAGTGTACATTAAATGGGATCTGGTGAATAATATTCTCTTGAAATAATACCGCAATTTTGTATTGATATTGCGCCCAGTTCTAGCTCCATCCGGGTATGCCCACCCCTATTTTGAAGTACATCTTCATTTAGGGGGGTGGGCTATACCCGAGTGTGTACGGTAATACTTACAGCAAACTAAACCCAAATTTCAGTGCCTAAAATGTTTTTGATACCAATGAACCTGTTGGATGATCTCAGAGTTTTATTTGGAGGTCTGCCATATTGCATTTCAAGATGGCCGCCATGAAATTTTAAAAAGCCTGTCAAATTTGCCATTTTAGAACAATTTCGTTTCGTAGCAGTGCTGATAAAGTTAGGTGGTCTATAATCTAATGTTTTTGATTACCCAGGAACTTTAAGGTGATCATAGGGTTGTTCTTCAGGTGACGACCATATGGATTCCAGATGGCCACAAGCAAGATTTTTATTAAAAAATATTGATTAATACAAATTTCTAGCAGTTATGTCTTGTTTGGGCCTGAACAGAAACCTATATACCACATATAAAAATACGCTACCGTGAAAATAGTTCCAACCGGCGGCGCGCAACTAAATTTCGGACGATTGACTGCCAACACACAATGAATCGCCACGGTGAATCGTCCTTACACTTAAGTGCCCAAGGGGGGGTTCCACAGGACCCAAGATTGAGTTTGTTCTGCGATTCTCGGTTACGCAATCAATTTTTGAAGGTTTTTTCTAAGGAGTTTTTGGAAGAGTGTTTTTATGAATTCCGCTTCTCATGATACAAAAAAAATAATAAATCCACCCACGGTTTCATTAGAATAATTAGGTTGGGTCCCTAGGAAAACCCCCCACCCCCTTGGCACTAAAGGAGTGAAAATCAGATATTTTTAATAATAAAAAAATTCAAGCTAATTTAAATCCTGGAATTTATTTGCTTAGATATTACCTAGTAGGCAATTAATTAATAATACTTAAATCAAATAACCTTTTATATGCTGATAGCATCAATTTTAATTTGTTCATGATCGTGCTATTAACTGGTAAGTCTATGGGAAAACTAGGTGATTTTGAAGTTTCTGAGAAAAATACTAGATGGTATAAATTTGGCTATATTTTACTGATTATAGGTTATTCTTGAGGTAGATGTACAAAATAATTTTGGTTCAAAACCTTATATTGGAGTTTGCTGATGTGGAAAATGTGCGAACCACTCTTTTTCGAGAAGTGACAATTTTCCAATTGGCCATAGGTCATGGTAAGTTTCGATTTTTCATTTTTATGTGGTAGGTGGTCTTTACTTGGACCCCCATTTACTTGTGTTAGTGTCAGATCAAACTCCCATGGGAAAGTGATTATCTATCCTGGGTTGGGTCCCTAGGAACCCCCCCCCCCCCTCCCTGGGGCACTAACTTTTTTTAGCTTGGGCACTAAGTGTAATCTCTTGTTTCCTCTTCTTTCTTCTTCTCCAAATGTGAATATACAATTTCTCGAGACCTGCAGTGGATAACATTGTGTGGGAGTCAGGTCACACAGGGTAGGTATTCATCGCTAACGTATCCCCTCTCACGTCTCGATAGCTACCCCACCCCCCGGCGGGGGGGACCCCCCATCTTTGAAGTGACGCATATGTAAGGTTGTTCAGCCCCCTTTTTCAGTAATTGGTTGATCACCCAAAGACCCAACTTTTTAAATTTCACCCAGACCCCATATTTTGTGAAAATTTTTAACAAACTAGTCACCAAAAGAATCATTTTGGGGGAAATTTTTGAAAATTTTCACCAAAGACCTCTAGATTTGGTTATAAACTTTTGCCAAATCCATTTCACCCAAAGACCCCATTTTTTGGAAATTTTGTAAATTGTCACTCAAAAATCCCATTTTGTGGCAATTTGGCTCCTATCGGCCCAAGGCCCCTATTCAGTTGGGTCAAACAAAAACCGAATGCCCTCTGGGTTTAAAAAAGTAGGAGTCTTACAACCACACCCGATAACATTCCATTTGAGTGAAACCCCCCCTCCGGGTAGCTAACCACCCTCCACGACCATTACTTTTGCACATCAGTATCTTCACTGGTAGTCCAGGCAGTGGAAAAGGAAAGGTAAGGTATGCTCTACAGTATCCCTCTCCACCGAGAGACTTACCTACAGCTCTTGATTGTGCCTCCTGAACCCAGTGCGGCAGTAGCAACAGTTCCTCTTCCCACTGCCTGGACTATATCCCCGTTATTTCCTTAGAGGAAAATGACTAACACCCTGACGATCATCACCGGCAACAAAAGGGATAGCGGTATTTGTGTTGTTAGATCTAGGAGGCCTTCCCTGTAAACAAAGGCAGGGGTCCGTTCTGTGAGTTATGAAAGTGCAAAATTACATTGGGATTAAAGGGGAGGTCCGAGGAGATGAAAACCCAGCCTGTTTTGGTCTTCCAAAGCTTTTCAGTATGCTTGATACCACTTTAATGTGGGCACCATGTTCTTTCTCTGACCCCCATCCCACGGCTAATGCCTGGTCCTGAGAAACACTGGGTTTGGCGTAACATACAAGGTGGTTTTCTTGTGAGAAAACCTGCCCTTGAGAGGATGGACATACCATTACTGTGAAACCCCCCCCAATTAACAAGGCATTATTATTTTGGAACCCCGTCGCCCCAGTCGACTGCCATGCCACGAAAGACGCCGGTCTTCTTATGCAGATCAAAGAGACTGAATTCTCTAGTGGTTCAATTCCTGGCTCAAATTCCTCAGCCAACTATGGCCTTGTGTCACTAGCGTAGTCCCACCCTGGAACAAACCGGTTGACCGTGCTTACCATTCTATTGAGGCTATTAGAGAGCACTGAGTGGCGGGGTCTGAAATAGGCCGATTAGGGGAGGGGGTGCGCGCACTACTCGTGGTGGGTGCACATCCCGAGGGCTGGGGTTTTGTGGGTCACGCAAAAACTCGAGGGGGGCCTTGTTAAATGATTTCTATTAGAAAATTCCAATGTGCCCTACGACGCATACACAGCGGATCGCTCTCTCGATTTGGGGGGCCGGCACCATCTATAGAACAACTGGTAGAAGTCGAGAACGTAGATTTTCCCCGCCCGCCTGAGCAAAGGAGCCGCTAGTCTGTTTCATAAAGTCCGTCCGTGAGTTTACTTTTGGTGGATCGCGCCAGACAGTCAGTTAAGAGAGCGCGATGTATACCCCCCTGGGACGAACGGTCTAATGGCTTGGGAGGGCCGCTTACCAACCCCGTCCTGAGGGAGACAACAAGTCCCTGACAGCAGCTCTGGAAGCCGTCGGAAACCATGCATTCTATGTCAGATTGTCGCTACACAGAAAACCATCTAGTTTTGTCGGACTGAGAACCTTATCGAAACTCTTGGTATCATCGCAACAGGGGGATCTTGGAACTCACGAGTAGTACGTCGGAAGCTGGTGATTCAAGGCGGAGTCAATAGGTCCACATGGAGACGCTGTACGTAGCCTCTAAAAAATGGCCAGCAAACTGCTGGAAGGAGGTGCCAATTCCACTGACGACCCCCTTGTTTTTTGACCCTGGCATCTTTGTGCCCTTCCGCGGAGAGGGTGTCCACTATAGTGTTCTCCACGCCCATACAGGGACGCTATCAGAGAAATGTTCCGTTGCCTGCACCACTCTAAGAGTCTCCTTGCAGAAACTGAGGGCTTCTTGTCCTCCACCCATCTTGTTGTGTATGTTCATTAACGTCATGTTGTCGCATTGGACAAGATTACCTCTGGTCCGAGTGATTGCAGTGCTTCAGTGGCGAAAGAGAGCCACAGATCGAGTGCATTGTTTGATGGCAAGATTGCACGGGAGACCACCTGAGTACATTGTTCATGGTCTCCATATGGAAGTGCAGGGGTCAGATAAACTTGTTTAAAGGTTTAAGGTTCAGGTTGGGCATCTCACTGCCCTTATTTTTTTGTAGTAAAAAAAAAAGGTTGGCAGTAAAAGACCTACCGAATTGCAATCGAGAAAGCATTATCACGGCACTGTTAGCCCAACAAAAGCAGATTCTTCCCGCCCCGGAGACTTTTCCTACTTGGTAGTGTCTCTTGGAACTAAAGGTAGATAAAACGTCCACCCCTCGTTAATGGGCGGGTCGACAGGCCGTGGAATCTCTTATACAGTTTCATTGCGGCTACCACCTGCAGAATACCAAAGGTCCACGGTTCACTGCCTGCCATGGCCCCTGCAAAATTCCATGAGATGACTTACTCCTCTGTGCATTACCACGGAGCTTTCCTCGCCTATTTAACCGCCGGTGCCCCCCCACCTCCTGGTCCTGAGGTACCTGATAGCCCTGGTAAGGTTGTAGAGGCTGGCTGAGTGCCCCATCGTTAATGGAGGGGGGTAGCTTCCATCCTTCACATGCTTGCCCTGAGCACTTGAGGGCCCCGGTTTTAGTTGCCGAGGTGCACTTTATACGCTCTTGCTCTTGAGCTTGTAGAGACGCCCATTGACCTCCGGAAAAGTCTTTCCCCGTATGCATTGGCACCTCCTAACATATCGTGAGATCCATGAATTAAGGGCTTTTTTTGGACCAGTTGATTGAACGTCGCGACTTCACCGAATGGGCCAATTATTGCGGCCATCGTTAAAAAAAATCAATGATGGAACCATTGGATGAAAATTATGAACGACCACCAAAGGGTTACTTGGTATCAAAAACATAGGTAGAGATAAAAAACCCTTTATCAAGATTTTACTTTGTCCCAATTTTCTCCCTCCTCCCCAGGATTAATTTGTCAAGTTGACTTTTTCACTGGAATTTTAACCTTTTGGTTAAAAAATCATAAAAACTCTCATTTTTGGCTTTCCATAGCTTTTTTTAAGGGACTTAGGGGACTTTTTTTAATCCCCCCCCCCCCCGGTTATGGCCCTGAATACAATGATAAAAACTTCAGAGGCCAAAGAACACAGATATCTGCAGTGCTCTTGATTTGATTCCCCCCTCCTTTTTTATGGCCCTGAATCGCAATGGGAAACTTCTGAGAACAAAGAAAACCAGATTCTGCCAGTGCTCTTGATTTAATTCCCCTCTCCCCTCCCTGGTTAATGGCCCCTGAATACGATGGGAAAACGTTCTGAGGACAAAAGAAAACCAGATATCTGCCAGTGCTCTTGATTTAATCCCCCCCCCCTCCCTTTTATGGCCCTGAATACAATGGGAAAACTTCTGAGGACAAAAAAAACAGATATCTGCCAGTGCTCTTGATTTAATCCCCCCTCCCTGGTTATGGCCCTGAATACAATGGGAAACTTTGAGGACAAGAAACCAGATTTCTTCGCAGTGCTCTTGATTTGATTCCCCCCTCCTTGGTTATGGCCCTGAATACACTGGGAAAACTTCTGAGGAAAAAGAAAACCTTATTTTCTCCCAGTGCTTTTTGATTTGCCTTAATTTGCATTTTTGCTTTGCTCCATACCTTTTTTAGGACCTTAGGAAACTTTGAATCTGGCCCCCCCCCCAATTTATGCCCCTGAATACCCTGAGACAAACTTCTGAGACAAAAGAAAAAACCCTTTGATGTTTTTTGTCGTAATAAATTTCTGTTTCGATCATGAACTCAGTTGGAAAGCCAAATGTGTTTAGGTTTAACTATAATTTTATCCGTCTTTCTAGACTTATTATTTCTTATTTGCTAAATGATTGTGCTCCTGACCCTGACCTATAAATTTATACTTTCTTACCTAAGAAGGTGTAACAATCAAGTTTCTTTTCTGTTATGGTAACTTCCCTTTGGGAACCTGAAATTATAGAAACAAGCTAACATCTTACCAAGCTGGTTTTATGACCATTACATTATAAGAACCATTTTAACGTCTGGAAATAATCCTTGTTGTTGATTTCGTAGAAAGTTATTCCCTTCTAGACTAATCATGCTTAGCTAAGAAGATTACACTGCTCACACACAATGCTCCATCCTATGAATTTACTCACTATGAATATTGGCTATCCTACGCTATTACTGGGAAAGAGTATGCCATGCGGAAAATGGAAGCACCCCCCCAATGTTATTCATGTCTGTCCTTAGCCCAGTAAATACCACGTTTTTCAAGAAAGTAAATTAGATTTCATAAATTCAAGGTCAACAATGCAAAGGAATGTAAACAGTGAAATGATATTAACAAAATGTTTGATGGCTATCCGTCTTCCAAATGTTGTGAGACTAATGTGAGTACAAGTATGTGTAACAGTTTACCGAATTCAGCAACTTTCTGAAAAAATCACCCAATATTCTTACTTTTTCAGATTTTACAGGAAACATTATTGATGCCATTGCGAGACACATCATTAGTAGCAGATAAAAATGATAAAAATCAAAGTGTTTGGTATTTTTTTGGGGTTGGCAAATTGGTGGTGGGGGGGGGGGGGGGGGGGGAGGCTGCGAGTGCTTGGCTTGAAGTCCATGTATTAAAGGCAAAACAGACTTTTTTTTCTTATAAACAGATTTTTTTAATGGTGCATATAATAATAACGAGAATAAATATCCTTTCCTTCCAGGCAAATTTATCCCATATAATTATTTGGAAAATTGGGGGCATTCTTCAAAAAATGTGCTATGCTATACATTGAGATAAGAGTTCTTATGGGTATAAGACACCACGCACGATGTCATAAGGTCATTCAGGGGTCACTTAGGGTCATATTGCAATGTCTGTGTAATGTGTGTTTCCATTTAGTTAGGTTGACTGTTTTGTATCTCTCCTAAACGCTTGTGCCAAATTACAGCCAGCCACGTGATCGAGAGAACCAGTGGCCCAAGTTGGTGTACTCGCAATTGTGGTGGTGAGAGGTGCCATTTGGGCTGATTAAGGGGCCTTCTTTGTAAAATCATCTATCCACTAGTTTTCCCGCCGCCATAAAACAATCAAAAGCTACGATTGCCAAATTTGGTCAGTTTTAGGACTGACCCAAGACCCATGTTTTAGTTGTAACAGAGTTGGGGTCAAAGGTTTATTGTGGGTGGCTTAAAGGGCATTCCTGGTAATTTTTGGTTAGGTTTCACTGGAGTTGTATTCCCTGCCCAAACACTTGGGCCAATTGCAAGCCAAACATACAGAAGAACCACTAGCCCAAAGGTTCTATGTGGTGTAACTCCGATTGTGTGTCAAAGGTCATGTGGCCAATTAAAGGGCATTTCTTTGAAAATCTTTGAGGTGTGTGCACAGATTTGGGTTAAAGGTTATTGGTACAACTGTCACTTTTGTCAGGTTGGCTGACTGGTTTTGTATCTCCTCCAAAACGCTAAACTAAGACTTCATAATCAGACAACCTATATGGGACTGCGACCCCTATTTTTTTCTTCTTTCTGTACTGGTATGTACCAAAATCCCATTTTTTAGTGACATTTGAGTCTCCATCATGCATGCCGATTTTGCTTGAAATGTTTGACAATTAAATTTCTCAAATACTTTAAATTTTTGAGAACAATTTGTGTTTTTTGAGCTGTCGAAGCAAGCTCCTACAAATTGCCCTGAAACTCAGTGTGTTCGTTCGGTACCGTCCGTCTGTTCGTTACGGTAACATTAAATGATGTATCCATTGACGCTCATTATACAGTTGTCCCCGGTAATTTAATTTCCATCGGCACGAACACGCTTATTTTCGCATACTGATTACCAATACAACAAAAACACGAGCGATTGGTGACGCTGTTTCGACCTACAAGTCAAAGTTCCTAATTAATACCTGGGGTATTAATAAAAATATTAGAACTCTCTGCGCATTTACTGTGGATAAGAACCCGGATGAAAACATCACATTCGTCTGAAAAAGGCAATTCATACCCGCCCATATTTTAAAAGATTCTATTTTATCTGAGCAACGGTAACTTCTGAACAAAACCCATACCTGGCGATGTTTTTGGATGTGTAATAAAGATCATTTTTAATCACCAGGGCCCCAGGCGAATCGTGACAAGTGTTTTTTCATGCTGTTTTTGTTTACGTATGCTGGATACTCATTGAAAGTGTTTCGTGGCCATCACTTTTTCACACTAAAAACTAAACTCCCGCTATAGGTTATGTCTGCAGCTTTTTTAAAAAATTCCAGCCCTGTTTTAAGTTTTGTGTGTGATAAATTATATTACTTGTATGAGAGTTTTTTTTTTTTTTAATTTTTTATTTCACCCCTTACTTGTATCTTTTTTTTTTTTTTTAAAAACACATCTCAGTACAAGTTTCAAGTATTATTTGAACGGCGAAAATGTTAGTGCCCTCAATAGCGTCACTGCCAATCATTGTCATAATGCCTTAGTTAACAACATCGGGCCCGGTCAGTTCTTGGATGGGAGACCAAAGGGCACAGAGTATGGACAAACTCTTTTTTAATTTGCCACTAATGCCTATTCTTTAGTGACATGTTTTGTTTTTTCTTTCTCTCTTAATATTTTTACTAAGCAACACCCTGCCTGTTAATAGTTGAACTAAAATAGCATGTTTTTACAGTTGACTTCTTTTTTCTCTGTACTTGAACAATGTAGTAAGGGTTAACATTTAACACTTGAAAATGCATACAAATATAAAGAAAAATTTTTTTCATTTCCTTTGTTTTTCCTTTTTTTTCAAAATAGGAGCTAAACGATTACAAATGGAACTGAAGCTATTTATACAAAAGACTGAATATTTTTAATTAGATTTTTAGGTTGTTTTAATTTTTTTTTGGCACTTTCAATATTCATTTGGCCATTGAAATATGGTAAATAATCATTTTAATATACCGTATTGCAAATAGAACTGAAAACTCTAATTAAAAAAAACTTACTTTTTTAAATTATAGTTTAGGTGTTTTTATTCAGAATTTTTAAAAAAAAATTGGTACTTAATATTTACTTTGCAAATGTAAAAGTCCAATCATATATATATGTATGTATGTATGTATGTTCATAATTAACTCTAATAAAAAACCCACAACACATAGGAAAATTGAAATAATGAAGAAATAGAAAGAGAAGAAAGTTTCTTTATATTGGGTTTGAACAAATTGACGTTGTAACGCTTTTCATGTGGGAGGGACATGGGGTGACTCTTGCGTTTTTTATGACACATTCATATCGCTTTAGAAGAATGGTAGTCCTGTAAACAAATGATGCAAAATTTGTTGCTAAAATTATGGGACGACAAATGCCTGTCTGTTAATTTAGATGTCGGGACTGCTCCTGAAACCCAAGAGCCCCACGTTTTTCCATTCCCCAATGATCGGTGCCCCCCAAGAGCCCCCCCACCCCCCCGGATTTTGCAAAATTTAGGAAAAACAGGGGGTTTTGCACAAAAATTGAGGGGTTTTTAACCAAAAAATGATTTAAAGCAATATTAGCAAACATTTTTTTGAAGATCGCCCCCAATTTTTCAAAAATTTGGAGATTTTTTACACGATTGCCTTGGTAGACTGGCTAGTAAACTATACCTGTGAAATGGTTAAGCTCGAAAATGACTGTCACAAACGGCAGGAATTTTGTATTTCAGAATATTAATTATCGGGGATCCCGATAATAATATACAAACGGCTGCTGGAACGCCTTCCAATGTGAAATGCCGGGAAAATAGCGCCATGTCGGTGTCTACGCTATCATTAGTTTTTTAATAGTTCAGGCAAGCCAAGTTAGAGGTTATTTTCGCGAGGTGGCACTATTTCCTCATGGACGGACATAAACGTGAGCATTTTCAGCTCTGCCCCCTTGCCTTAAGTGGTCCAATCTGGGATCCAATTCTAAAGAGGTGATCACCAAATCTCTTATTTTGTGATAATACGCCTTTTTAGCATTCTCGTTTTCGCAGGTATAGTTTTCCAGACATTACCACGTACTGTGCAAAAATTCAACTTTTGAAATTGGGGGCGCTCTTCAAAAAATGAGGTCTATATGCTTTTTTGTACTGTTTTGCCCCCCCCCTGATGTTTCGTCCCTCCTATGATGTACCCTGGCGGCGCCGCCCCTGACGCTGCAATGTGGGGTTTTTGCAGTAGGGACAGATGAGCCATTCGTGCTGCAAATTCTTAAAACCGGGCTGCTTCAAATATAAGCTTGGTTAGCAGAAATTAAGACTAATTAATATAAACATCCTTTTTTTAAAGGACTACAAATGTACACCAGAGATGTCCCTGTGTTTTGCTTATTGGTTTTAAAAGAGTCTAAAGAAATACAGTAATTTGGCAAATTATCGAGTAACGTAGATATAATGATGCTGATAATGGTTATTGTCGGTGTGGGTGCCCGATCCAGGAGTAGTCCCTTCGGGGCGTTTTACGGTAATAAAAATAATCAGTGGAATTCTTTTCTAACATTTGATCCAACGGGATCAGACTTATTGCCTTTGATTTTCCTCTTTCCTTGTGTACAATTTTGGTGTATTGTAACAGATAATTTTAGAACAAAAGGGATTTTTAATCATTGCCCTGTGAAATTCTTAGGGCTAAATTATGTTTTTTGCATGGATGTTTATGAGCAAAATCTGACCGAAATGTGCCCCATTTTGGTCCGACCAATATTAATTTTGAACTCACACAACCTCACATGCTATTGGTTCATTCGCAGCTTCCGCGACATCTCGGTCTTTGTTTTTTTTCCTATATTTAATTTTTAATCGGATTTGTGCAACTGTCCCTGCACTGGTTTAGTAGCTAATATAATATCTCATTAATTTACCTCTCACATTGTTGCCTTTCTTATCACGTTAATAATAGCTAGCCTACTTAATAAACAAGTAGTTTGAGACAGAGTTTTAAATGAACAGCCATGGTACAGATGAAGGTCCTTTTTTACACGGAACCTACATGGTGAGGCTTCCCTCCTCTATAGCCTATGTTATATTCATCTCCAGGTCTTAGCATAATTACATATTGTTCTTAATTTCCATTATACTGTATCAAATATTATTGATACATATAATTCCCCATTATATGTATTACACAAAAACAATCAATATTGTGGGCTTACTTTATAAAAAATATTTGAGGACAAAGTTTTAATGAACAAAGCATGGCACAGATGAATTCCTTTTTTTTACCACGGACAATTGTGAGCTTCATTCCCTCTATAGCCTAGCATATTCTTCCCAGGTCTTACTGCATACATAATATCAATCATATTTGGGCTACTCCACAATGTCAAAGGCGTTTGTGTTTGTGTGTGGTGTGTGTGTATGCATGCATGTGTGATTGTGTGCGGCAGTATGTGGGTTATTGATGTGTGTGAAGTTACACCCAATACAACTGTGGGCACACCCACTTGAATTTTCACTATTTCAACTGATACATTGTTTGCAATCGATGACATCCCAAATGTGACAATGTTAATATGTTTAGTATTACTTAGTTTATTCATAAATAATCTAGAAAAACAGTCCCATCAACCCAAACAGTTTTAATTGAAAGAAGGGGGCCACATTAACTAAATACTCTACCACTGAAATTCACATAAATATGGCCATGATGTCATGCTCGTATCTCCACCCAATGTGACAATATTTTGATATTTTGCTTGCATGAAATGCTTAATTTTTTTTTACCTAATTATAAGGTTTACACCAAATGCGGAAGGATTTAGTGATGTGCCTCCTTAAAGCTCAAACACTCTTATGCCATAAAGCTCAATGTCTCATTTATTTCATGGAGCGGGGTATCCATAAGCAACCAAAAAATTGTCCTTCCCAATAACCTGGCTTGACACCCAATATTTTCAGCAGCAATGCTGTCTACTGAAGATCAAATTTATGGCTGATGTCCAACAATTTCAGCAGTAGTACTTATTACTAATATAGCAAATCTGCTGGGCTGAATGCCCACGTTTCCGCAATCAGTATTTGTCTGCTGAAAATAGCATATCTTATTTTGCTGACCCAACTGTTTCCACAGTAATCTGTCTACTGAGATAGCAAATCTGCTTACTGATGCCCAACAGTTTCAGTAGCATTGCTGATAGCAAATCTGCTGTTCCTATGCTAACAGTTGGAAGCAGCATTGCTATCCTACTGAAGATCATCAAATTTGCATAGGCATAAATCCAGGGGTAGGGGGGATATTTTTGATGAGGGGGATGGTCAATACGATCATCCCTCATGCCTGTAATGTGTTTTTTTGACCAAAATAACTTTTACATATAGTTTTAAAATGGTGTATTTTCGCGTGCTTTCGCAGGCATTGGTGGTTTGGATTGTCTCCAGAATCCGCTCCACAAGGGTTCTGGATCCTGGCTTTCACTGCTGTTTTTAACCTTCAAAAGCCATGTTTGGGGGGGTCTCTGCAAGAATCCATAGGCACATTGTGATTACTCTGGTCATATGGTGTGGGTGTTGTGTGTGGGTGTAGTGTGTGAGGGTGTAAATGTTGTGTGTTGTTTGTAATGCAAATTATAGGCCCTTCAGATCTCAAAAAACTTTCTTTGCTCCTCAGATTCGTTTCCAGACATACTATGGTTTTTAGACACTGAAGGCCTATACTTTTATTGTGCAATCTCATAGCAGTAAATATTTGTATATGTTTCTGTTTACTTGAACAATGCACTATTTCAGATATTGTTGGGCTATTTTATATGATTGTGATTTTGCTACCTATGTTTGATTCCATGCAGTCATGTAACTCGTCCATTTGCAAAGGGCAGTGGGTACCATTTTGAGGAAAATGATTATTTTGGGATAAGTTGTTCAAGACGGCCACTCCAGAATTCCTTTGTATTAGAGTTCATAGAGAATACTTACTGGCAGATCAATGTTATATGTGGACTGGCTTGTTTTGCATTATAATCATCATTTTATCATATACATGTGTCAGGCCGCGGATCCCGGGAGGGGGCACGCGGCTCCTCCCGGTAGATTCTCTGCAAATTCTTGCAAATCAGCCCATTTTGAGCTATTTTTGGACCATTACAATCCTTTCAGCCACCCGTAATTTTGGACATTTTTCAATGCCTGATCCGCAATGGATGTGTCTGTTTTTGTCACTAATCATGTATGTTTGAATTTCAGAATTCTTAAATACTGTTTCAACAATCTCCAAGAAAAAATCAACAACTTTGATCATCCTTGAACGTATAGGCCTGGGTGACACAACAGAGTACTTTTCCAGGCTATCGTTTAAACAGGTAAGACATCTGATGCCCATGATATCAACTTCAAGTATTTGTACTTATTTAACCATTTGATAGAGGTCAGTGTTATAGTACATATACATCAGTCGTGATATATTTGGATATACGATGGATTTTTTGTTTGTACAGTGGGTGCCTTACAAGTGTGTACTCCCATAAACTTCACAGCTTATAGCATACCCAAGGTTGAGTGGCTAAAATATGCCCATTATTATATTAAGCTAAATATATTGCAAGAACTAGGGTGGTGATATAGGTTGATAAACTAAACTTAACCGTGAGGAAAAAAATAACCTTTCCCCTGTAGGCAACCCATTGGAAGCATTCCAATTTGGATGCTCTAGGGAACGATTATTTTCCTACTCATGTTTACCAACCTAGTTTCAACTCAAACTTAAGAGTGGGAACGCTCATCTTCCTGCACATGTAACTAGAGACTTTTGACAAATCCTAGGACATATACCAGTTGAAGAGTCTTATGTTCATTACCACCTTACCCCCCAACAAAATAATAAATTAATGCCCAAAGTGCATTAAGACACTTCAGTGATTTATCAGAAAGATCAAAATATATAAAATTGCAGACGTAGCTTAACAGTGAAGGATAAGCCTGTATAATTCTCATAAGTTACTTTTTTTAACTGCAGAATCGACAGAAAAGAAAAACGGCAGTGTTCCAAGATACGATTCTCCATTCAATTACGTGTTGTAGTAAGTGTCCGTATGGACAGTAATGACTAAAAGTTTTGATTTTGTCCTTATTAGGTTGCTTCTGGTCTAATCATTTGCATGGTATGTTAGGAGACCTGTACTTGTTACTTACATGCAAAAATCTGATTTTTGATAATTTTTTCGATTGTCTGATTTAGGAAATCACTGATAGTGCCTTTAATCCTGAACACAGGCACGACTCCATGTAGGCCCCATGTCACTGGGGAAGATGCATAAAGTAGGCTAAAAATTACTGAATCCGCAAAAATATCTGCAAATTGCACAAAGTTTTCCAAAGTTGCAAGATTTGCCTTTCGGCAACTTCAGGCGACTTTGCCCTATTTTTGACATCTTTGCCTTACTTTACACAATTTCCCCAGTGACATGGGTCTCCATTTGAAAGCACTGTTAATTGCATTGCCAAAAAGGAACTATCCAAAATTGTAAAAAAAAAAATTGCATACATATGTATGTTCCAGATTATGTGGGTGTATGCACTTCACATGTGTATGTGCATGAGGGTATGTGCCTGTATGTGTGTGTATGTCTGTGTGAGTGTGTGTGTGTGCATGTGTGTGTGTCTGTCAACTATCTGGCCTAGATTTTCCTTTTTAAGAAACATGACATTTCACCCATTTTGTTTGCATATCCAGGATACTTAATATATTAAATCATGCCTGATGTGAAGTAAAAAATGAGGTCTTGTAGGTCATCCGATGCAATTGGAAACCCTCTAGCACTGGAATAAATGTAAAGCGCTTTGATAATTTGTACATGTGAAAGGCGCTGTATGAATGTCAACATTTATTTATTGATTTTATAAGCATATTTTCTGATTGTTCAACCTTTTATATCTGATTTTCAACATGTATTCATGCCTCATTCTTGTATTACCCAACTTGTTAATTTCATCCATGATTTTGGTATTAATTGTGATACAGGTTGGAAACTGATGCTTGTGTACCTGGACTTTTCTAAGGCCTTTGATGGTCACCTTGTCAGTTATTGGGAAGCTCAGGTCATGGCTTCAGGGGTCCACTTCTTGCTTGGTTTAACAACTACGTTGATGGCAGGTTTATCCATGGGTGCTCAGTCAGACTGCTCTTCATCATTTTATTCAGTGACCTTCACCTTCTTGTGTCTCGCCTCTCCAACTAAAAATGGGATAGTCCTTTTTTTGCCGATATGTAAATGTTTATGACCATTTGCCACATTAAAGATCAATCTATCTACAATCTAATCTCAACATTCTCTCATTTGGAGCCAAACATGGGATTTACATTTGAATGCTATAAATTGTGTTGTTTTACAGGTAAAACAACACGCAAACATTACATGGACCCCGCTATGACTATCCTTGGTATTATAATTTGCATTAACGTTGATCACCATGAGCTTGGGATTATTGTAATCTGAGTAAGTTTTAACGTGAAACCTTCATATATCAAAAATGATCTGAGCTAACCGTATTCTTGGTTATGATCCCTTATAGTTGCTATGATATGTGATCCACTCACTCGCAAAATTCTCTACTTTGCCCCTGTCAGGGCCAAGTTTAGAATATGCCTCTGAACTTTGGACTCCTAAAACCAATTTCATTAAGAAAATGAGAACATTCAAAGGAGGGCAACTAAATTCATACTTAAAAGTTCCCTGCCCCCGTATAAGACACCTCACAAAACCTGAACCTCCTTATTCTTGAAGATCTTCTGGCTCTAAAAGGAACTCTTTTTTAAACAGCACAACAAAACATGGCAGCAAATAGCGTACGATGAGGGGGAAAATAAACACTTCTGTATTCACTATTCAAAATTAAGACCCATTCCATATCACACTCTCATCCCAACAAATACAGAACCGAAACATTTTGGCGACTTTTTTTGGGGGGCCAGCGTGGTGCTGGCAGGATACCTTAGCAATCCGTTGTGATAATTGTGTGTGTCACAAAATTGTTAATTTCTGTTTTAATTGACATCAATTGAAAAGTTTACTTCAATTGAACCAAAATTCTGTCATAGGTGCACAATGGATCCCTATATGTTGATGAGGCCACAGGTCATGTGAAAGGTCAAGGTCAGGTGAGGTCAAGTTGAAAATGGGATTAAAATGTAAAATTGATCTAAATTGAAGGACGGAAGTTCATTGGAAACCAAAACTTTGTTATTAGCTGCACCATGCGATCCCTCATATGTGATGAGATTAAAGGTCAGTGCCAGGGTCAAAGGTCATGGAGGCGGCCCACAGCTTATATTCTTTGAATATAGCGAGTGACGAAAGACCGAGAACCGCGAAATTCTAGTTTACTCAATCTCCAAGTGTTGGAATAAATAATACCGCCAAACATTAGGAGTACTCCCACCTACTCACAATTTATTAGCAGCTTTTTCTGAGTATTATCTGTCTGGCTTTCTTTTTTCTGGTTGTTTCTGTAGAGTGGCCCACTTCTTTCTGACACACACTTGTGAGTTGGAGGTCTGGTGGGAAAGAGCCTCGTAAACCGGGTGGGAGGTGGGTCCCCCACGGAGGCACCATTTTCATCCTATATTCCCTTGTGGTAATAATGATATTTTTCACTTGGATTCCCTGTTCAGTTTCTGTGATTGATCCAGTGAACTGTTTTCTGCCAGTTCAATAAGTTTCATGGTTGTTCAAAATGCTTAAGTCATATCCGATGACCTCTTGACCACCTTCTGGGTTATTAATAAGGTCTGATGACGAATCACAATGCCTACGATGGAGTTGGTGCTCCTAAGGGGGCACCCACGCTTCATGTGTCAATATGCATGCTCTATTTTGAGGTTACCGGGCGAATTTGGGAGGAAATTTAATCTACTTAGTTCTCCAGGTAGACAAGGTGTATTATTTTGCACCTCGCGATGACCAACGCACGATAGTGTTTGAAAAATGTGACCTTCGATTACATGCACATGCTCTAATTACCGACTAAGCTAACAAGGCCGGGTGTGGAGAGTGAGTGTAGATATCCAAAAAAAAAAATTCTATAGGTGTTAAGGTTTCGAAAGGTGTCCTCTTCGCTTTCCTTGCTGATAGCTCTGAATATTAATTATTCTAATACACAATTCCTTCGTTTTTGCAACACATAGAGTTTTGAGCTCTGCCATTGTGCACAGGTATTGTTTTACTAGTCAATTACCAATGCAGACTTGTGCAAGAAAGCTCAAATATCTGGAAATTGGGCCTCTTAAAAAAAATGTGCTGTTATTTGCTTTAAACCAAAGCTATGAAACTGCCTAGAGTGCTTGATGATGTTTCATCTGCCGATTGAGCTCTCCATCTGTTTGTTGAGTACGCACAGCTGCTCATCTTTGTAAGAAGCAATTGAGACTGTTCATTTAATTTCCTTCCCTCCATTTTTCTCTTGCCTTTGGGGATTTGGGACACAGAAAATTCTTCTTGGCCTTATCCTTCTCGATTTTGAAGCTAATCTTTATCAGTTTTCATTCCGCCCATTTTGTACAGGAACCAATGGAACTTGTATTTACTGGTGTGAAACCTAGTTTTTTGTCTGATTCCCTGCTTGTGCACCCCTTCTTATCCAGTGTTCACAGTATCACCAGAACAGTCTCATAAAAGATCAGGTCAAGATGATCCCCAATCAACAAAGCAAAAAAGAGCTGCTACAAACCTGCTGGTGAAGATTATCTACAAGGGAGCATCAGAAAGGTGAGATCAATCATTGAATCATAATCTTTATACAATATGTGGTTACTCTACTTTAGTATAGTAAAAATTTTTCAGGCTGCAAGCTTAAAGGCTGGCTCAGACTTCACTATGAGGGCACCCTCATTTTTTAAACAATCATTTTTTTTTTTTCACAATATATGCTTGTATACATATCAATGTGTGAAATAACCAAGCTTAAATTGAAAGGCTGTCATATAGAAAATACAAACATTACCCTTGAACAGAAAGAATAATGAAGAAATAGCAAAATCGTTGCCATTTAGTGCCCTCACTGTCAGCAAGCACACGTTTTTTTTTATTTGCATTACTACCAAATGGTAAATGAAATGAGAGGTTAGAGAGAAACTCGTGGCAATTTCAATCACTGCTCTGGGATATTAACACTAGACGAAGTTTGAAATTGGCAGAGAAAAAAGTTTTTTCCTCCACAAGCTACCTTAACCTAATACATATCTGGAAGGCCAAAAACCCCCAAAATACAGATATCCAGAAAATAATTTTCTTCGGTCATCTCTGCAAATGATCTTTGCAAATCAAACAACACAACATCATAGAAGTAATCAGCTTGTTCTTTTGTCGATAATGCATTATCTCTAACCAACCTTACAAATAACCATCTGCAAGTCACACACACATACAAATGGCCACATGTTCTTTACATTCCTGCCTGTCATACAATAGAATTAATATGACAAAAATCTACATGTACATGTATAAAGGGCATACAATATGACATTATATATTTGAAATAAGTTACCACACTGGAAAATTGAAAAACATTAGATAACAGCAGCTGCATACTTAAATATTTATCAACATTAGATTTGACTAATATCAGCCTAACTAAATAAATCATGGCCTCATTTTGGCTGTCAAAATCATGAAATTGAGTATAATTTGATAAAATTGGTCACATTCGCCAACAAAGCACTTATGAGACCTCAAACTTGAGGGTGTTTGTGGGGGTGGTAAAAATTTTTCTGCAATATCAACCACACCTCTTACATCAACGCTGACAGAAAGCCTAATGACGATTGTAAGAAGGAGAGATACAAAAGCCGGCTCCCGAGGACACCCGATGGGTTGCTAACGATGCGAAGATTGTTTACCCAAGAAACAGTATGTGTAACAAAGAACCAACGCGCGGGTGAGTGGGCATTTGAAAAGAGGAATACTGCTCAAGGAAAGCTATGAGCGACAAAGAGCGACCATATTCTTCTGCTGGCGGGTAAAATGCCTTTTCTCTTTGATTAACATCAAAAATGTATTACCCTTGAACAGAAGAATATAGACTAGACAAAGTCAGTGCCGTTTAGTGCCTCACTGGTAAGCATAGCACGTTTATTTTGCATTACTACCAATTGGTCAACGGTTTATGACAGGTTAGGAGAGAACTGGCAAATTTCTAAATCACTGGGTATTCCCGATGTTTTTGAAGTTGGCAGAGAAAAAGTTTTCCTCCACAGCTACACTGTTAACCTACTAATTAACAGGGAAGGCCAACCCAAAAACCAGATAGGCGAAAACAATTTTCCCCGGTCATCTCTGCAAATGATCTATCTGCAAATCAACACACCATAATAGAATTACATAAGCTTGTTGCTTTTTTCGGAAATGCATTATCTCGACCAACCTTACAAATATCTTATCTTCAAAGTCAACACACCCATCAATAGGCTCACATGTTCTTACAGTCCTGCCTTCATCATAGAATTAATATTACAACCATCTACATGTACATTATAACGGCAATACAATATGACATTATATAATTTGAAATAGGTTACCACACTGGAAAATTGAAATCATTAGATAACAGAACTGCATAATTATAGTTAGCAACATTAGATTTGATTAATATCATGCATTAACATAAAATTGAATATGGCCTCATTATGGCTGTCAAAATCATGAATTGGGAGTATAATTTGAAGTAAAATTTGGTAACACAATTCGCCACACAAGTTTACGAGCCGAAAACTTGCCCTAAACCCCCCACCCCCCCCACCCCGACCCCCCCCCACACACACACACAACAAGAAAAATCGAAGAAAATCCAATGTCCTTTATTAATTTGCCGGCTATGACTGGAAAGCTGCTAACCCAATTCTCATAGGACTGGGAAAAAATAGTAATGGAAATTCAAAAGCACGAACCCAAATCCTTGTTGATAATTATGTACATTCTGCATTTATAGGTTCCAAAATACCAGAAGTGGGCAACATAATGTTTTCAGAATATAGTTAAATATATCAAACGCACCTTGTGCAAACTTAGATTTAAAAGATTTTTAGGTTAATGGTAAGAGTGAAAAATGGCGCCCATTTTTGCTCGAGTCAAAAATACTACACAAACCTATGTGGAAGTAGGATTACAAACATGTTGTTTTAGTTCACATATCATAACAAGTGATTTCGGCGCATATACTTTTGGTGAATGCTTCAATAGAGATGAAAACTAATAGACAATTTGGGTCCTGCCCTTTAATGAAAACAAAAGAAATGAGGAAAATGTAGGAAAAGAATTTCATACAAAAGGGGGGTTACCCAGCGTCCAATATCAAGTAATTTCCATGAGAAAGTACAGGCACATTTTGTTAAAAGTTTCCTTAACAACGTTTTTTTTTTGTTTGTTTTGTGATGTTTTGTTTTTTGACCCTTTGCAACCGTAAGTTGGAAACGCTAAGTGGGTTGGGTTCTGAACATGCACTCGGAAGCATTATCATGTCTGTAAGAGAACGTACATGTGCCAAAGTACTTCTGAAAATTTGTAAACACACACAAGCCACGCTGCAAAGGCCAGCATCTTTGATTTCCAGCCAACTTTCTAAAACCAAAACCATTTTTTTTAAAATAGAAGGACCTACACAAATGCATTATTTCTCAACCAAAACACGAACCGGGGTTGACAATGTTCATGCCTTGTTTACATTGTTCAGTGTTTAACTGAAACTAGCCATAAAATTCAGAGAGGCAATCTTGCAAATATTAGCAATATTTTACTGGAACTTCCACCGGGAAAAAGGGCTACTAAAGTCCAATTCTATCGCAAAAATAACACTTTGGTGGTTCCACAATTGTGGAAAAAAAAATTCTTTGTATTCTATTTTAAACACTCAAGAAGCATGGAATCAAAATTATTAATAGCAGACTAATATTTCCAGTGTGGGTAAACCGCAACAGCTTGTAGTTACCGTATCTACATTGAGCAAGAAGTTTACAAAAAATGCCATTATTATAAACTGTGCTTATATTTCACGCAATTGGAATTCTAATTCAGAAAACCAGATGTACCCCAAAAATTAACAATGACACTGAATGCCTTTTATTACACATTAAAGGACGAATATTATGAATGAAGTCTGACCTTAGTATGCTGTACAAGTATTCCGGCATGAGCTATACAACAGTTTCACTGAAAAATATGTAACATCACTTGTTCTAACCATCAAAAAATAAATGTGAGCACAAGAGCAGAAATTGGTCCTTTTAAAAGGACTTGGGACTGTTGATCTGCAACAATTAAGTTTCTTTTAAGGTGTTGGTATCATGATTTAAATGGGCCCCTCAATTTCTTTAACGTTGATATATAGTATCAGTTCCTTGTGGCTGATACCAAATCTAGAACTAAACAATATGGGCTTACGGCATATTCATTTTTTGGCGAAAAAGACCTTTCAAAATACATTTTGGCTCAAAATTTACAATTATTTACCACGCAACTCTATGGGAAAATGTGATTTAACGATACTAAATGCTCTAAAAAGATAACAAAGGGCCGATCGTTTTTCTTATTTCACAATATGTTTAGGCGTAAGTTGCATACATGAAAATCCCTAAATAAAAAAATTGGTGGTCACCGGATTATGTTTTTTCCTGAAAATCGTCGGCAAAAGGAACATTTTTAGAGGGAAATTTTCCCGTCTTCACTAGAGCATGCCCTCGCGCGTTATTTATGGGTACGCCTATGTCACTCAGCAAAACAAAAAATGGTGCGTGAAAGGTGAGACCGTAAGTAACTCAGGCGCTTTCTTAGACTATCCTAGCACATAGATATTAATAAACTAGAAATCTGTGTCCTGCAACATCAAGTTCACGCGATTTGGCAAACGCTTTACAAATTCGCGTAAATGCAGAAGTGGAAATTCGCTCATGAAGTGTTGTTGCGACGCTAAAATATAGCAAATTACTGCACGCTGCTCATCTACGCCGGTTTTTAAAATCGGCTTGCGCTACTCCTTAAAACCAATCATCATGCCAACACCTTAGAATACCTTACACCCCACACGCTCTGCATTCGGCAATGACGACGATCAACACTCTTGCATTTTACTCTGATTTACATAGCCTAGCGTAAGAATTACAATTGACACATGCAACGATTAATATATTTTACAGTGAGGATTTAGAAAAGGGGCCGCTGACAGTCAGCTTCGGGGGCATGGGGCAACATTGAACCATTGCAAACGACGCAATGTCGCACCTTAAAGGGATTAGCAGCGATTTGCTAATCCGAAACATGAAAAAATCATCAAAATTCAATCTTTTTGTATTTTTACTCTAAAAAATTATATTTCAAAAAAACTAAAAAATTAAAAATAAATATGTTTATTAACAACATGCAGTACTTTTTATTGATTCTTAATTTCTATACGGGTATCAAAATTCTGACTTTTAGATCAAAAAAGCCTTTCATCGGTGAATATCCCAGATTTTATAGCGTGGTATGTGCACCATGATCAATACAGTTTGACCTCAAACACAAACATATTGATCTTTGTTTATTGTCTGTGCTCGTGTAAACCACAATCAAGCTTTTTAGTGTAATTTTGAGATGTCCATCGCTGTATGTTTTATTTGCGGGAGAAGGGAAGACCAATTTGTCCTAAAATACTTCATTTTTTTCACTATTTGGTGGTTTGTTTCTAGAAGGGAAAAAAAAAAAAACATTAAAGCCAGTTATAAGGATTGTACACCTTATCCCTGATTTAATGGAAGTTAAACAAATGCATTTCCACATTTTTTTGGGATTCTCCGCAATATCGCTGCGAAGACCCTTTAATATGGCGACTAGAGCGGCTTTCTGAAGCCCTGAGAGCAAAAAATTAGGGGGGCCTGTCCAGCAATTCTGACATCGTTAACTCTTAAACCGTCACTGAACATTTGCACCTTTGTACTGAAAGTATATTGTGATTTAACCGTGCTGAATAGAAGTTATTGATTGAAGAATGATTGAACCAATACATGAATAACTGAACATGACATCTTCACTAACGGGATAGTCACACCAAACTAAAGTGTGTCATCATTGTGGTACAGAACCGAAACGCAGACAATCACGGATTGGCTTGTAGACGCGTTACATTTACTTGAAAAAGATAAGGAAACATGAAAGCGAACTCAATGATTAAAAGTAATGACGGGCCATGTCAAGCACACTTTTCACCCTTACGATGGCTTTTCGAGCACCTTGTACAATGAAACACGATGTCGAAAGCTGTTTGTTGTATATAATGTAATATCAAACTTAAATTAACGCACCAATTTCTTCATGGAGTACCTATGAAGTAGCTGTAAGTAGCCTGAGTACCACATGTCTACTGCATGGGTACCACATTGTCGGCCGTAAAAGTGGGGGTAATCATCCTCCTAGGTACACAAGCATTACCTAACCAATAGTCACCCCATGTGAGAGTACCTGCAGCGGGTCTCCCCCCATGAAATGAACTTTGAGCTCCTGTGTTGATTATTTTAGTAATTTATCCATTATTTAACATTTTTGTTCACATATGTATATTGTTTATATTTTTACACAAAATGTCATATAAGGGGTTTTTGGTTATGCTCAATTCAATGTAGGATGTTCTGTAGCTTGAAAATGATCAGAAAGTCATAAACAGCAATGGAATGTTTGGCGCCCTCTAATGGTTCCAAGTGCGCACTACTATGCAGACTGGTAGGAGTACCTGTGAAGGTATCCGGGCAGGAGCGCAGTGGTAACTGACTCTAAGCCACTACTGGTGTCTTACATGGGTACCTGTCAGTCCACCTAGCAGGCAACTGCAGATTAATTATAGGATGGTTACCACTCTAGTAAACATATTTGGCTATCCACCTAGTGGCTTGTGGTACTTTGCAAGTAGTTAGTTGTAGTACTGCTCATAATGCATCAAGGTGGTACCCATCGAGTAGAGCTAAGAGTACAACATGGAGTAGCTTAAGCTCTGGGTTTACACCGGATAGGATCTTTCTGTGTCCACAAGCAAATGACCATGACTTAATTGAAGCTGTTCAGGTGGAAATTCAGTAGGCATGTTAAAATGACTAATAAGCCACAACTTAAAGGAAATTATGGTTATAAGTTGAGAAGCATCCCATGAATAAGAGCGGCAATTATTTACAAGGCCCCTGCCTTGTAAAAAAAAAAAAAATTTCTTTCTCTGCATTACTCACCACACCTCTTACTCTACGCTGACAGAAAGCCTAATAACGATTGTAAGATGAGAGATACAAAAGCCAGCTCAAGAGGACACCCGATTGGTTTCTAACGATGCGAAGATTGGTTATCAAGAACACTATCATAACAAAGAACAAAAGCGCCGGGTGAGTGAGCATTTGAAAAGAGGAATAATGCGCAAGGAAAGCTATGGCGAGCCAAGCGACCATATCTTAATGCTGCGGTGTAAATGCATTTTTCTTGATGTAACATCAGAAAAAGTTATTACCAAAATTACGGAAATTACAAACCTTTCAGTTTAAACGCGGGGTATTCCAAGGTGATCCCTTAAGCCCCATTATATTTTTGATGGTGTTTAATCCTATACTTCAGCATCTCAAACTAGAAGAAAACAGTTTTGGCTATAATTTAAACGGGTTGAAATATATTACTCTTCCATTGCTGACGATTTTTGTTTGATAAGCTCTGACAAACGCAGACATCAAAAATTAATGGATCAAATTAATAATCTTGCCAGTTCTATGAATCTTACTCTTAAGCCAACCAAGTGCAAATCTATTTCTATTAGGAGCGGTGCACCCACTGAAAACTTCTTTTATGATCGGTAATAATATTTTAAGCACTCTCAAAGTCGCTCCTGAAAAGGTTCTTGGTTGTCAGATCACATTTAAGGTAAAACTAAAGATACTATGATATTACTAATACTCCTCGGAGTACATTTCACACATTGATCGCTCTGTCATTCGTAAGAATAAAGCTACGGGTTTATGTGCAATTGTGCGGCCCTCGTTGAGTAATTTGACTGTTCATGATCTCACCGACAATACAGCTTTACCACTTATATCATATGCACACGAACGTTATCAAATCCTACCTGGCATGACACCTAGAGGGCCTACCCCTGCTTCATTCATAGCCCTAGTGGCCTAGCTTATCCCTCAAAATATCCATGTGTACCCGAATCTCACTCTCTTGCTTTCGCCAGGTGTATGATAAAGGCTGATATCGTGTTCTCCTTGCCATCCATTCCAAAATTCCCAGAAGAATGACTATGGAAACGGAGATGGCAAAAATGGGGATTGGCAAATGGAGAAAACTTTGAGATCGCTATTGACTCCTGTGCCAATGAAGTCAAATCCAAATGGATATGTTAAGGAACAAGCAAAACCTTATCATCACCCAGCTGAAGGATTTCTGGAGAGAATATATCCTCCCACTTGTCCACAAGGGAATCTTCTTACCTCATTGAGTCCTGAACAAATGATCTTAATTGGAAATCTATTTATTTATGATCTTCCTCGGGGTGTCCTGAGTTTTTGCCGTACGGCATCTATTGTTATCTGCCATTTTACAAATCTCAAAACAATGGGGGAAAGAAATACAAATGTAATTTTTGGGGCATAAGAAACTCTACACCATCTTTTAATTATTGATTATAAATAATGGCTTAAATATCGTTCTGGATGATGCAGTGAGACTTGTTGGTGGTTTGCGCTTTTGGCGACGCCTGTGGAATGTCACTTCCAGTTTGTCTGGCTGCTCCTGCGGGCCCCTTGGGAGGGACCTTCGGGCGATCAGGCTCGCCGGGAGGTGTGATGGACGCTGTGTGGCCCTGGTCCCTCACCGGCACCCTTTGGGGATCGCAGAGTTCCGCGGGGTCGCTTTGCTGCCCAGTCCATGCGCTGCGGTCGCGGTGTCCGTCGGTCGTCCTGGATCGATGGCGGGTGGTGTGAGCAATGGTCATCTCTGCTTTGGACCTGGGGCGGTTTTGTGGACACCCTTCTAGCAAACCCAAAGGCTGTGACCTTGATAGAAAAGCATGGGTCAACCTCAACAGACTCAAACTGTGCGTTGGTCGACAAAGAACTTCCTTCACAAGATCGGAGCAGAACTTTCACCAAACTGCGATTTGTGGAGAGCCACAAAAAATTAGCCACATCATAGATCACTGTGAGCTCTACAAGTCCCCAAGAGTAATTCCCGGCCTGATCAACTGGATGATAAACTATCAGCTGGTTAAGACGGATCTTCCACTGTGATTTTTTGGACTTGCACGCACAAACGAACGAATAATTGCTCCACATTCCTCACCCAAGGGAGATATACATGGGGGCACTTCCACATTATTGTCATCTTAACATCTCATGACATCTTCCCTGCCGAGGCAGCGGTGAAAATCATGCTGATTTTTTCCAGGTTCTACAATCAATGGTAGTACCTCCCACCAAATATCCTCCAACCCAGTCAACGTCCTGACCTTGTTATTGTTGACAAGGCTCGAAACCATTCATGCATTTGAACTTACCATTTCCATTCGAGATGAATATTACCCCTGCCCATACCGCAAGACTGAAAAGTACAGCTTCCTTATTTCAGACATCAACTCCTGGTGATTATATTGTGTTTTTTGAGCTGTTATTGAATTGGGTCCCTGTGGGCTAATTACGAAAGAAATCCATGTCAGGGTGTCGTTCAATTTTAAAGTTCATTGGGTCAAAACCAAAGAAATATGTCACCACGATTTTCTAAAACAGCTCTCATTGCAGGTTTTGTGTTGGAATGCAAGACCAGAGCCAACTTGGGAGGATTGTCCTTATCTTAAGATCTAGTGCCAGTCCCGTTCAACACTCCTCCCAAGAAGGCTGTAGTCAGGTAGCCCATGGTCCAACTTATGGCCTGACCGTAAAATTGAGTAGGGCACAATTTTTCTGCTGAAAAATGATAGATAG
>JAMKCH010011513.1:0-156902 GCA_023653785.1 Ophioderma brevispina
ACATGTGAAGCAATGAAAGAAGTTGGTATAGCGCCTTGAACAATGCTAATTTTAGAATTTAACGGAATAAACTTGTGCTTTATTCCGTGAAGGGTTTCCGAATTCATAAGTGTGTCAGAAAAAAAGTGTGTCAGGTGGGTCAGGTTACGGAAAATCCTCCAAAATAGCCCATATTCGTCCATTGCCTGCACACTTAGTCATCTATGTTATCAATCACTATATCTAAACACCATTATAAGCGGGTACTACTGGTTCGAGATCCAACTTACAATTAAAGGTGCGTGTTCCGATCGTCTTTGGGACCCCCCTGGTTTACCCGGAACAGGTATCGATTTTGATATCAGATGAAAGGCCGTATTTTTCTCATTGTCGTCCTGAAATTTGAGCCCTCAAATCCATTTCATTCCCAAAATATAAACAAAAAAACCGCCGTTTTAGTGGTTAACCATCAATATTAGCACAGTATTGAATAGGGCTTTGTTATGTGCATTATTGCTTCTACCATCAAAACCGCAAGTTTGTTTTCCACGGTACTTGATGAGGCATATGTGCAAGTGCCAGGCTCTCATATTAAGTAGAGAACACAATAGACATAAATCGGAAGAAGCACCTTTAACATATTGCTTCGTTTTTAAGTTCAACGTTACAAAAAGTACATTTTCTATCATTTATCGGTCTGATTAAATACATTGCATCGTACACGTTTTCCCCAAAAATCAGCCCCCCTAAAATTCAAGGACATTTCGTTGCATAACTTCACTTAGAACTGCATAATTGGAAAATTTTAAAAAGTTTTGAAGAGAGGAAACATTTGGCTCTGGCATAAAAGTACAAATAATGATGTCGTCAGAAAAGTGGCACTTTACCGTATTCAAAGGTGTAAAGCCAAAATATTATCAATAACTAACAACGATTTCATTTCCATATTCATTGCGGTCTAAAACAAAGTAAATAAGCTTAAAACATTGACGCATATGTATACAAATAAATAGACAAGGCAGATTTACATTCATCAGTATCAAATGAATTAAATTTTCTTTGCATAATTGCTCTTTTTTCATGAAAGAAAGTTTAAAATGCCTGTTTCAAATTAAAATAAGCTCAATTGTTTTGTCATCCAGGGTGAGACTCAATAATCAATGTTTCCTCCATCTGCACTGATGACATCATTGTAGCGTTTACACATGCTGTTTACCAATATTCTGATGTTCTGTTGATGAATGTGGTTCCATGCTCGCTGGATAATTCCATCACGTTGAGCCAGTGTAGCCTTCTTTTGTGTCAATCTGCTTCACATTTCGACTGGTGTTGCTTACACAAATTTATTTGTGTGTTTATTTTTCTGCATATTTGTCTTGCTTGTTTATTTGTTTGCCTATGCGTTCATGTTTTAAGCTGATTTACTTCAGACCGCAATGCATATAAAGAAACTGAAATCGTTGTTGTAAATTGATAATTTCTTCACTTTAGACCTTTGAATACGGTAAATTGTCATTTTTTTCTGACAGCATCAGTTTTTGAAAAGGGGAGTGTATGTTGATGCCAAAAGTATTTTTTGAAAAGCAACGACTTTTGTGGCAGAGCCAAATGTCTCTTCTCTTTAAAACTTTATAAAATATTTTAAACATTCAGTTCTAAGTGAAGTTATGCAACAAAATGTCCTCGAAACTTATTTCTTGGGAACCCCTTGTGTTGGTTGTCAAAATTCGGTTATTCATTATATTATTACACAGAACTAGTCTAGTGTCAAGACTTCAAAGATGGATTATATAGAGCTTTATTCAGTCAGCCATATGATCCTTCATTGAAGTCTTGAGAGTAGACTCTGCCAATAATATTACACGAAGGAATGACCCATAATTCTGTTGATTATTCTACAGCCTGTCTCAAAAAGTGCTACAATCAGAAAAAAATGGTTAGATATGAAATTTCAAAATAAGCCATTCTTACTTGGCATAATATTAACGAACAAAGACCAGGTTTTCCAATGGTGTTTGTTCTATCTTATTTGCTTTTGTCAATCCAGAGATATAATCAATTTAGAGCTATATAACAAAATCGATTTTGTGCCACTTTTATGCATGGGCAGAGTTGCTTCGCCCAGTTATGCCATGCTGTCTTGAAGCTCAAAAAAGATTGCAACTTGACAAAAGAAACAAAACAGATTAAAGTAAACAAAATAAGTCTAGTTTTATCGACACAAGTTTTAATAGTCAACATAGTTTAATGATAAATATCTTCTTTTCATAAATAATAAACAATACAAATATTTATTGCACGTCAATGAAATGGACCTTCGAATTTATTACAAAATTGGTATCTGTTAAAATCATGCCAGAATTAATGTAATTTCAACCAAAATAACACTATCTTTGTGCATTTACTAATTGTTGAAGACAAAAAAAAAATGAATTTGGAAGCAAAGTATCAACGTGTTGGTAGGAATTTGCGTTTCATGATACTTCAAAACCATATAAACTCTCTCCTCCAGGTTGCTGTATACGCCGGCTGTACGCTCAAGGTTTTTTTTTCTAACAAACAACAGTATGTCGAATGTTATTCACTTTATCTTAAAGCCAGAACTTACTGATCATAACTTCCACCATTACGTAACTGTTTTCGTATCTTTTAGAGTTTTTTATGAAGTTAATCCCTTTTTAAAGAATTTCATATATGTTCAGGTGTGAATAACATATGTTTAACAAATTCGTTCACCGTTTTCACTCGACCAGAAAGTGGCACAAACTCGATTTTTGTGTTTCGCAGTAAACTGGAGCTATCTCTCGATTGAAATAAGCAAATGAGATGAAACAAAAAATCCTGGAAAGCCTGGTCTTTTCTCCTTAATGTGATGTACAAAACGATTTACTTTTGTTCAGATATAATATTGAAAACAAAATCGGTTTTTGATTGTACCATTTTTTTAAGACAGGCTGTATATTGAAATAAACGCAATTACGTGCAATCAACAACATGATTGCAAAAGCCAGTGCTTCTTTGGCCGTCTGCGGGTAAGATGTCTGGGAATGCCCAAGAATCAGATGTGACACCAAATTAATGGTCTACAGCTATTGTCTTGCCATCCCTCCCTTATAGTTGTGAAACGTGGAGAGTGTACCAACGCCATGCTAGGAAATTAGACCACTCCCATCTGACCTGTCTGAGAAAGATACTGAAGATCAAGTGACTGGACAAAGTTCCAGATACGGAAGTCCTTACTCGTGCTGGTATGCAAAATATCTTCAGCATGCACCATCTTGAAGAAATCACAGCTTAGATGGACTGGTCATTTGACCAGAATGCCTCGTTACCGTCCTACGGCGAACTGAAGACAGGAGATTGCTCACGTGGTGGATAGAAGCGTTTCAAAGATTATGAAATATACACTCACGGCTTCGCTTAAAGGTGCAACAAGAGATTTCACATATCGGGTGTTCCTAAAAAATCAAAAGTTCTGATTTTTGCCCTGATGTAAAGCTTTCCATAAAAAATATCCCCATCTAAAACAATTAAGCTGAGAAATGGTTCTTTGGTACAAAAATTGTGAAATTTCTAATTCGTATAGGAGCAAATACGAAATTCAGCCTATGTTTTACATTGAAATATAAGCAAATCAAAATCACCTTTTTTCTCTCTTTTAAGACATTTCTGTAGCATAATGCAGGGTAAGAAATCTATTGAGTGTCTAATCTATTTGAAATTAATATTATGACGCAATATTTGGGTGCCTCAACCAGTTGGGAAAGCCCAGCCCAAGATTTCCACACATTGCACAGCCTTATCAACAATGGTGCTGAAACATCAGAATCTCACAGAATCAGCCAGGCTAATGCTAAAGGCAGAAGCGCAAATCCAGATTCAACCCCTTCCTCCCCCCAGCATCCCGGGCAGTACGTACTCCTTCCATGGAATGTAATGCTCGCGGTTTAGACATAGTGCCTAACATATAAGCGGGAGGCCCGAGTTCGATCCCAAGTAGACAAAATGAATTTTCCATTTCGAGGGAAAGATTAATATTACTCAACACGTCACCTCGAGTACTAAGTAGTTTCTTAGTCATACAAACTCGTTAGATTGCTTAATCCATCATAAATTTAGGAAATGTTAACCTTGGACTTGCAGATGAATATCTATAGCTATAACTCTTCACGTCTGGATAAATTAGACGGTTAGGTCGACTGATTCGCGGGTTCGATTTACGGTCAAGGTAATGAATTTGTCCATTTCTCGAGGGAGAAGTTTGTTATCTTTAGTGTTAACACAGTGGCCTTTTCGTGCATTAATTCGATACCAGTGTCTATCAAAATGGGCCAATTTCATCCCAAAATCATACTCTTGCTCAGAAGACTTCAAAGCTCTCACTGAAAACCCTTTGAAAAGAAACTAAGCGAATCATTGTTCGCTAAGGATGTTTTTTATATGAATAGCAACGGTCGGTCTTAGGCATGATCCCGGTGTAGAAGTAATTATGGTCCGGCGTACTCATAGTCCGGGAACAATGGTGAACAATAGGGCAATCGATTCAGTTGACTCTTCACGCAACATTAGTTTCACGCTTTATTCCGTTATCGTCTATGGAGACCCGGACTGTGGCTCCTGCCGGACTATATCTGCTTTCACACCGGCATACAAGAGAACTATTTTAATACTAGTGTCCACCAAAATGGGTCCATTTCAGCCAAAAATCACACTCTTGCTCAGAAGACTTAAAAGCACGCACCGTAAAAGCCGTTGAAAGAAACTAAGCGAATCATGTGTTGTATCATTGTTCGCTAAAGATAATCTTTTATGTGAATAGCGACGGTCACCTCTCGGCACGATGCCTATCGTTTTCATAAGTATTCCGACATATGCGTCTTCAATTGGTATATAGGGCACATGAGTAGATACAGATAAAGCAGGATTTAAAAGATCTCCAGAAATAATATACGCAAATCCAGACACATATTTCGGAAATCGTTGATAAGGGTATTCAGCGGGAGACACATACCATTTACTCTGTGGTCTTCTTATCACATTTTGACCATTTCTAGAACCTTCATAAACCGCGTTAGGCGAGTCTACCAAATGTTTCACCAAGTTCTTGAGATTTGGACTAGTATCGCCGTCAATTTTAAACAAATTTGGTCTGATTGCAGAAGAGGTTAACCCACGTAAGACCCATGCATCATCGTTTTCAAAGTTAGATTACGATAGTGGTCGATGAAATCACCCTTGCAGATATCTTTGTAAACCTTGTTTTCTTCAGCAACCTGTTTCTCTTCATTGTAATCAGTGCTTTTAGCCAAAAGGAAAACGGTAGCAATGCGTTTTCCCTCCACATGGCTCAGGTTCGCCCAAGTTTTTCGAATTACGTCTCGCCGTTTTGTCTCGCTAGGTGCTGATGGTATCATGATCAAAAGGAATACACTCTCGTTGTTGGGGCTCCTATTACAGAGGTCCGAGTTGGAAAAAATGATTTTATAAGCGTTGTTTACCACTGTTCTGTTGATAAAAGAACCGTCTTTGACGAACGTTTCCCAATATTGCAGTTCTTAATCAGCTTTGGCATTCGACAAACGCGTAAATCGTTTTTTTGGTTAATACCTTTTCATCACGCGAAGACTTCAGTGCGATTGGCGCTTCCTCTTTTTTTTGCAGCTTGGTCCGAATATTCGAGGTCTTTTTGCCTTGTTGTAAGCTTGTACCATTTCGATAGAGAGAATCATTCATCATTTTGGAGATTCACGATGTAAGGATGAAAACATTTCGTGATGCATATCGTTTGACGTTTTAACGCACAACTTTAAGCATATATGGAAGGCACTATTCTTCAAATATTCGAGTACAACAAGATATATACACAAACAACAAATAGCGTGACAAGACACGGCGACAATTACGTTAGACCCATTATTGCCATCGCTTCCTTCGCTTTTTGGATTCGGCGAAAACTGTGCCTAAACGATAAGAATTTCTGCCAAGGACTGAATCCAAACCGGTGTGAAAGTAACCAAAGTCGCCCAGTTATCATAGTCCGGGCTCAAGCGTGAAACTATTGTTGCGTGAAAGATCAACTGACTCGATTGCCCATTGTTCCCCATTGTTCCCGTATGTGAGCCCGAGGACTAATATCTCCTGCCAAACTCGGACCATATGTGTTGTAGGTTCCGCCTCTGTTGTGGGTATTGAATGGAATGGCCCCCAGCTGCAGTACAAACAGTTTAGGCAGGACAGACGAAATTTCAATTAAAATGGAATAGTAACGAAATCATATTATGAAAAGTCTATAGTAGAACTGAAAAGGAGGTCAAATCGTCAATGATTCCACGAAGACGCGAATCGACAAAATTCCCTTTTAATCTATCAGCAATTGAAAGTTTTCGAAAATGTTAAATTAATAATATAAAAAGAGTGCACACATTGGGAAAATGACTTTATGTGGACATTGTTACGCCCACAACTCTTCATTTGTGACTCAGTTTGAATATTCCAGCCTATTGTTTTTCTTGCAAGCGATTCGCTTCTTTGCAAAAATAAAATGTTCAAAAAACCTTCTTTGTCAAGAGAGGCGAATGTCCCATTCACCTTTAGGGGCGGTTGTAATATATTGCATACATCTGCACCAAGACGATGGTGACCAGCTCGTTACAGGCCGACTCAAGATTTCCTTCCCGAGGAGGGCGCCATCAATTTAAAAAAAACACATCGTGTTTTTGCATAAACATAATGCGTGTTCCATATACTAATCACCTGAGCTAACGAAGCTCAAATCGAGTCCTTTCAGATCGAAAATCACAACTTTTTATAAATTCAGGATCTGGAATTTTTGTTTTTTATACACACACTTTAAAAATAGAACCTGTAAACAAAACAGGATTTAACTGGCAGCTTGGGACTCACAACGTGCAGAACGGAAAATAACTGGAGCCGTAAAAATACGAAACCATTGCCAGGGAACGTAAAATAACGGCTTAAATCTCAGCTTCAACGTTATTGTTTATTTTGTGACTTGTGAAACAATTTACACTTAAAACTTTTTATTAAACACTCTGACCAATGTTCACGTTGTAAGCTATGGGCATCATGCAAACGTTGTAGTTACGTTACCACATGGTTTTTGTAAGAAAAGTTATATTTCAGGCAACCTTGTTGAGAAAAAAGGAAATAAACAAAGGGAACACGTGAAAAATAAGATTTAAACCAGTTTATATTATACCTTTTATTTTATATGGCACATTGTACACATATCTAATGTCCTTCACCAATTACTTAATCATCAGAATAAACTTATACACGTACCTGGCCTTAAGATTACAAGTCCAAACCTTATCCACTACACTACAAGACTCTACTGATAGGCAGATGCTACCATTAAATATATAAACACAATCCAAAAAGTAACTCCCCCACCCCTGAAATTTTGTCTGTCTGTCAATTTCAAACATACTGTCTTTGTTATACATATGGGATATAACGTGGAAGCGGTGTTTTATGTACGCGTATTTTTACACCCTCATTTGTGGCGGATCGATTGAGTAGTTGTGAAGTTAAATGACCCACTTGACCGAACCCACCCCAGGATTTAAAGTGGATAGGTCGCGGTATTGTACGGCTCATAGCTGGGGTTAGGCAACAAATTGAAATGATTGCACTCCTCTTTCTTCTGCATGAGTACTTCTCCTTCTCTAGGGCTTGGGCTGCACAGAGTAAACTGTTGTTGTGAAAATAGAGACATCCTTTACGCCCTGGCTACGACCGCGATTAAGAACAAAATGAGGCATTTTTTTTCAAAAAGGACAAATGTGTGATATCATTACTTCGGCTGATTCAAACACTTAAACTAAAGTTGAGTCTTCCTGTGTGAATCCAACACACTTTTAGCGACCTCTTGACATTAATTTCTATGGCAACTTATTCAGATCGTCTGAAATTGGAATGCTAATGGTATGTTGTTGGCAAATTCTTCGTCAAATGTTGTACCATATGCGGATAGCCCGACCTCACTTGACCGAACCCACCCAGGCTTTAAAAGTTGCAGTTAATCCTATTGACAAGAATCATTTCTGTTAAAGGAATATGTCTGATTCTAATATTTGGAAAATTTGGTATGGATGGAAAGCGTAAGTAACGAATATATTACATATAATCAATAGGTTGAAAATTACCAATTGTTGAGTATTTTGCCCTTTTAATTTCCCGCCCAATAGCTTACGCGAAAACATTCCGACAAATCCACATCCGACAGAGGCAAATGTACGTCAAAGTGATGACCATCCATAATTTACGTCGTTGTGACCCATCATATCGCAGTTTATGCCCACTTCAATAATAGTTAACCACAACGAAATGAAACAAATAGTCATTCTGGTAACTTTTTTTCTATTTTATTATTACTTTCATTAATCCATCAATATTACAGTGTCAGCATAACAATTCGGTCCAACACGAAGTTTTGGGTCATCCTTTGACGCCACGAGTTGGGCGCTTTTTGATCAATGGAGCCGTGGCGAAAAATCCGCCCGGCCCGGTTTTTCTTCGTAGGTTCAAAAAACAAAATTAAAATGCCTTTTCTCGATTTTTGTTAATTTACAACAATCAATTGTTTATTTTTTTGGGGATTCGTGATCTATTACATATATTTATAATAATACAACCTGGGGAGGCTTGACACAAATCTTGACATATTCCTTGAAAGATTGAAATCCAATCAGTGCAATCTCTTCTTCTCTGCCTGACTAAATTCCTCCTCTAGAAAAAAAAAAAAAAGGGGCTTACTGCAACTTTAATTCCTGTGGTAGGGTTCGGTTCAGTGGGGCATACTTCAACAATATTCATCAATCACCGAACAAATGATTGTGTCACCATGCGCGTAACTAAATGCCGCCGCTTTCCAATTATATCCCATAATGTATAATCCGGTGTATCGTTTGAACTTGACAGGCACTTTCAGGGTGGGGAGTTACTTTTTTTTTGGAGTGTTTATTATGTGGTGGTGTACTACTTTTTTTTTTTCAAATTAAACTTAATATAATACACAACGAAGAAAAGAGTTTTAAAAACTATTTTTAAAAATGATAGGTACAATTAAGGTTTTGCATTTTTTTGTTAATGATGAATTAACGTTTATTTAACACATTTTATTGGTAAAAAAGTTTATTCACATAGTTTCATGTTCTTATATTAAAACCAGTACGTTCAAAAAGTAATATTACGGAACCACCGTCAGCGTATAAATACTACTTTTTCAAAATGTGGTAGTATTATTTCCTAGCAGCTGTTTATTTTGTACATTTTTCTGCGTCCAAAAATTGTGTAATTTTTATGTTAGGTATAGGTATAAATCGTTAAGATTATTGCTACTATTTGGGTTTACCAGTAAATTTAAAACAGGTACTGTCTGTAAAATAGGAACATTTTTAACAAGTGCAGTAATCATATGGCACCGTATAAAAACCATAAATTTTATTGCATGAAACGAAAAATCCAAATCGCTCAAACTTGGGAAATGATCATTTTACAATTTACATGACTAATCTTTAGTTTCAGTTGCCTATTTTCAATTAAGACAACACAAAAAAATTTCAAAATCTCGAGTCAGCCTTTTAAAATGTCCTCAAGTTTTTGCATGTTCAAACAATTGTTCTGCTGTTGTTTCACCTAGCGGTTAGACGTAAATAGTAGTCCTTTTACTGGCAGTCTCCTTATTATATCTTGTAGATTTCTTCTTCTTATCTAGCGGACCTCTTTTTTGCCCATAACAGAAGCGTCACTATGGCTCCCCAATACTAGGGACTGAGCGGTCATTATTTTTATGACGGGGGGGGGGGGGGGGGGAGGAGGATTTCACTTTTTTTCGGCAAAACATTTTCGAGTTCCCCCCTCCGTTCCGTTCAAACCTTTAAACTCCCCGTGATCATGCTGATTTCCCATTTAAAGTTCTGTTCCCCTCTTTCTCGTTGATGAAAAATTTCACGTTCCCCCCTCTCTCTTACAAAAAATTTTCGGTCCCCCCTCAAATCCTCCATTCCCACCCTGTCGGAATAGACCCGTCCCTATGGGTTACCAGTATCTGCCCATTGGTGTTTTAATCTCTTAGGCTTTTCCGTCTCTGTGGGCTCACTGGGCATTGCAAACATCATCTTCTCATCTGCATTTCGGAATTTTCTACCTAACTCCTTAGATTTACCCAAAACTAATCCTAGACTATTTATAAACGATTCCAAAGAGATTTGAAGAAATTTGGCACTCCAACATAATAAAGGCGTAACAAAATCTACTGACATATAGTGACATTATTTGACATGTGCACTTAATAATCCTTGATAATATACATGTATGCCCTACATTTTACCAATTTGATTAAAAAAAATATAAAAGCGTGTGTAAAAGGTATCAGTTCAACTGATATCAGTAGCAGTCCCAAGCTACCAGAGTTGGCCCATGTAGTTTATTCCTCATCTTAACCAAGCCTCTTATGTAACCCGGTTCACCGGGGCCCTCGAGATGCGTATAAGCACCCCCATGATTTTTGAATGACGTTACGATGACGTCATAAAGTCCGCTAGTCGGCAATATTGGCTTTTTTCACCAAAAAAGGCGAAAATCGGATGTTGCAGCTAAAATGGCATGACTATGTATTTTTAAAAAATGTACGATACAATATTCTTTCTTGGTGGCAACACTCCCCACCACCCAACCCTCCCCCGTAACCCTTCTTCTACTTTCTGCTTGTAATACTGTCCAGATCCTTATCTTGGTAACAAGTGTCAAATGGGGCAAGAATCAAATTTAAATCTCAAAATGTGCGCGGGTGACTAGATTGACCATATAACTTTGTCGACTTTGACGTCATATCATATCGTGGGGGACCGTAATGCACAGGTCTCATGTGAGTGTGCAAATCTCGGATAAATTGTGAATTTTGGTACACTCCGTACTTTGGCTTGAAAGAATTGATGAAGCACTTGAACACACCCCTTTCATGTCCTCCAGCTTGGAATTCAAGCTTACACAGGGGGTAAAAATTTTAAAAGTTTCTGATGTGGTTGAAAAGCCAACCATGATGTTTGGTCTAGTTCCAAGGACTTCAACAAAAAGGTATAGTGTGATACTTACTACCTATGGCCTGATAAATCGGGTAAAACATTGTAAAATGGTGAAAAGTAAATTTTGGTTTGTACGGGTTAACAAATTTCTGCTTCCAAATTGTAATTTTATGTTAGGTATAGGTAATAAAGCGTGAAGATTATTGAATAATTGGGGTTTACCGTAATTTAAAAGGTAATGTCTGGTAAAATTAGGAACATTTTTAACAGTGCAGTATCATATGGCACCGTATACACATAAATTTTATTGCATGAAACGAAAAATCGTCTCAAACTTGGGAAAAGATCATTTTACAATTTACATGACTATCTTTAGTTTCAGTTGCCTATTTTCAATTAATACATAAAAAATATATTTCAAAATCTCTGAGTCAGTCTTTAAAATGTCATCAAGTTTTGCATGTTCAAACACTTGCTTCTGCTGTTGTTTCACCTAGCGGTTAGAAGTAAATAGTAGTCTTACTGGCAGTCTCCTTATTTATATCTTGTAGATTTCTTCCTTCTTATCTAGCGGACCTCTTTTTGCCCATAACAGAAGCGTCACTATGGCTCCCAATACTAGGGAGCGGAGCGGTCATTATTTATGACGGGGGGGGGGGGGGGGGGATTTCAACTTTTTTTCGGCAAACATTTTCGAGTTCCCCCCTCGCTTCCGTTCAAAAATTTAATACTCCCCCTTGATCATGCTGATTTCCCATTTAAAAGTTCATGTTCCCCTCTCTCTCGTTGATGAAAAATTTCACGTTCCCCCCTCTCTCTTACAAAAAACTTTTCGGGTTCCCCCTCAAATCCTCCATTCCCCCTGGCGTAAATAATGACCCCTCCCCTACTGTTACCAGTACTGACCATTGGTGTTAAATCCTCAGTCTTTTTCCTGTCTCTGTGGGCTCACTGGTCATTGCAAACATCATCTTCTTCATCTTGCATTTCGGAATTTCTACCTACTCCTTAGATTTACCCAAAACTAATCCTAGACTATTTATAAACGATTCCAAAGAGATTTGAGAAATTTGGCACTCCAAAATAATAAAAGGCGTAACAAAATCTACTGACATATAGTGACATTATTTGACATGGCACTTAATTATCCTTGAATAATATACAATGTATGCTACATTGTACCAATGTGATTAAAAATATAAAAGCGTGCGTAAAGGTATCAGTTCAACTGATATCAGTATCAATCCAAGCTACCAGAGTTGGCCCATGTAGTTTATTCCTCATCTTACCAAGCCTCTTATGTAACACGGTTCACCTGGGGCCCCTCGAGAATGCGTTATAAAGCACCCAATGATTTTGATGACGTTACCATGACGTCATAAAGTCCGCGATTCGGCAATATTGGCATTTTTCACAAAAAAGGCGAAAATCGGATTTTGCGCTAAAAGGGCATACTGTGCGTAATATTTTAAAAAATGTACGATACAATATTCTTGGGTGGCAACCTCCCCACCCCCACCCTCCCCCCGGTACCCTTCTTCTACTTCTGCATGTATACTGTACAGATCCTTATCTTGGTACAGTGTCAAATGTGGCAAGATAAAAATCAAGTCTCAAAATGTGCGCGGGTGACTAGATTGACCATATTAACTTTGTCGACTTTGACGTCATATCATATAGTGGGGGACCGTAATGCACAGGTCTCATGTGAGTGTGCAAATCTGGATAAAACTGTGAATTTTGGTACACAAGTACTTTAGGCATTGAAAGAATTAATGGAAGCACTTGACACATCCCTTTCATGGCCCAGCTTGGATTTCAAGCTTACACAGGGGGTAAAAATTTTAAAATGTTCTGATTGTGTTGAAAAGCACACCATGATGTTTGTCTAGTTACAAGGATTCAAAAAAGGTATAGTTTATACTACCTATGGCTTATAGTATTGGAATTATCGGGTAAACATTGTAAAAATGGTGAAAAGTAAATTTTGGTTTGTACAGGGGTTAAAAATTAAAAATTGCTCCAATTTTTGTAAAACGTGGTTCATATTGTTGGTTCAGCATTTTATAAAATGAAATATAGGAATAGTTTTGAGTATCTTACGTGTTTGGTTATTAACCAAAATGGCGAATTAAGTCAACAGCTATTGGCAGCTATTGGATTCTATTGACCTGTGACCTATTTTGTTGGGTAATGTGAAAACTAAACATAACACATAAGGCAAGCTATTCCTTATTTCAATTCTTAAAGCTAGGGAGCCATTTGCACCAGATATTACACGAATCAAAGCAACGTTTAACTTTTGACACCTGTACACACCAAAATTGACCTTTTTCACCATTTATACAGTTTTACCCAATAACTCCGAAACCATAAGCTATAGATAGTGGAAATTATACCTTTTTAGAATCCTTGTAATCTGAGAAAGAGTGTCATGTGCTTTTCAACCTGGTTGGAGCATTTTAAAATTTGACCCTTGTGGATTATCAATGCCTAAAGTACTTGTGTGTAAAAATTCACAATTTTATGCGGGAGCGCACACTCTTACGCTACAGTCTCCTGCTACTAATCCCGGTGAATGTACTTCCTTCACATTCTTTTTTTCGCTAAAATGACCGGAAAAATGAAATATGGTAGACTCTTTCAACTTACAATAAGGTTGGTATTCTGAAAGGAAGTCTAACTTTAGGCCCAGATTTAAACCAGGGTTAGTCATACAAGAGTGGACCTTTTTCCTTCCAACATACTCTAAAATGTGCTTTAACAGGTAAGGAAAGTTCCTCATGGATGGGCTGGAATGGCCCATCCATGAGGTTCTTCTCAACCGTTACATCTAACTTTCACAGTATTTTCAAAGGGAAAAGGTCCACTCATGTACGACTAACCCTGGTTTAAACCCGGGTCTAAAGTTAGTCTCCCTTTCAGAATACCAGCCTTTATGACTAAGGCTATGATGAAAACCACCTGGATGCCTGCGTAACTGATGTGCTCTACTCGTATAAATCAGTTTTAATGAGTTCCCAACATTGTAAGCAAGTATTTATACCTTTTAGTCATCTGTATCCCTAAAGCCCTAATCTAAATGCATTTAAATTAGGAATATAAAAAGCTTAACCTCAGAGAATGGAACGCTAAAATGGATCGTGAAAATCCGAGAACCAAAAGGGGTACTAACAGAATCATAGAAGATATTATACAATTAAAGAACTCTTTTTGGTTCACTGAGGACCTTACGGGGTTCTTTATTCCATATCCCTAATATTCCTAGAGGAAAATGACTACCAACCTGGCGATCACCGCAAAAAAAAAGAGGCAGCGTTATTTCTTTTGTTAGGAGCAAATTTCCCCTAAACACAAGACAGGTGTTCGCTCCGTGATTTTTGAAAAGTGGCAAAATTGCATTTAGGGATTTAAGGGATATGCAGGACAAGTTTATAATCTCATTCGGGCATTTTTTTCTTCTCAGAGTGAATGAAAATGATATAGCATGTGCAGGCGGTGAAGGTCAGTAATCTCAGCAATTCCGGTCAACAGGGACCACTTCACGACGGGCAACACGATTTTGTTTGAGCGCATGCGCAATATCAATAAAGCTGCTAAAGACAGCGTGTGACTCTTCAATCAGCTGTGAAGCTCCCTGCGAGTACGATCTTCACCCGGGATCATAACAAAAATATGGGGATAAAATCCTTACTTCTAAAGTTCAGAAGTTAACGTTTGTGGCTTTATATTTTACAGAAATACTCAGTACTACCTGGATTTGATCCAGAACAAAGCTGTTAAGGTATACAGTTACAACTCCAGCTGCTTCAACTAAGTCTAGACTCACTCAGTTCTCAGACTTTTTATATTTTAAAACTGGGATCATGCCCATACACTTCAGCGGTGGAAATCATCAGGTTTGGAATTCTATCCCTAATGTATGTACTCATTAGAAACATATTTTTTTTTTTTTTTTTTTTATTGTAAGCAAGTATCTATACCTTTTAGTCATCTGTATCCCTAAAGCCCTAATCTAAATGCATTTAAATTAGTGAAGTAGATAAGTCCTAATTTTCACCAACTGCCTCATATTGTAGCCAAGAGATCGTCAATTATTGTAAAATTTCGAGATTGATTATTGATTGCACTGCCACCCGTGCAGTATTTTTGGCCAGTAATGTCCCTCCATTATTGAAATATTTTGATGGATATTGAATGTAACTCCGATTCAGAAACTTAGGCTAGTGAATGCCTTTCCATTATGTGAGATTTTATGACATTGTTTCAGACATAGTTTCAGTAATTACTGCCAATTGATCTAAGGTTTTTATAATATCTGGCATTATTTCATACATTATTTCAGTGATCAAGCCCATGATTGTCAGTTTTATTGTCATATTTGATACTGATTGATGCTGATTTGATAGATGTATGTATGCCGAGTGAACCTGACAGATTTAGAGTTATTTTTGGAAACATATAAGGACAGTAGTTTAAAGGTGCTAAATTGCCTATCCAAAGGTCTTGCCAAAACTGATTTATATATAAAAGTTTCTTTCAGGCAGTAGTGTAAGTTTGAACGATTGTAAGTTGTTTACATGCTAGCCGAAAACACTAGGCGTTTATACAAGAAAGTGAAAGCATTCTAGGGTGGATATTGTTGAATTAAAATGGGACATATGAAAAGTGTTTATAACTAATGTGAAATGTCATGCTTATTGTACTTGTATAAACAGTACAAGTTCTATTACACAATTGTCACTTGCACATAAAGTGCAGGAACTTGTAGTAATGTAAGGCGGTATATGAAGTAAAATAATAGAGTGATACACCATAATAGTGTGCCCCATACATTTGAGTGAATTGTGAAAGATTAGGATTATAATTGGTATGATGTATTAAAATTAATTATCAAGTTGGGTCACCCATAGGACCATGGGGGTCCTTGGAAAGGTAAGGTAGGTTTACAGGGGGATTATGGATACCAAGAAGATTTCCCTATGGATTCCAGGGGGATTCCTATGGACCATGGATCTCTGAGAAGATAACCGCTGCAGATGAATGGATTAATCCCCAGGGGTTGGACTACCAGGCATCCAGACTAGTTGGCCGACTGTTGGATTATACCAACCAGATATAACTTAATCCGGGAGGATAGCACATACCCCATTAGAACCAGGATGACCTGATCCAGGGACATCATGTCCCAGGGAGGTCAGAGTCTCATACCATAGGATTTACCTTATCCAAGGGGATAATACCATAGGATTTACCTTATCCAAGGAGATAATACCATAGGATTGACATGATCCAGGATATCATGTCCCAGCTTCAATACCGTACTACCATAGGATTGACATGATCCAGGATATCATGTCCCCTTAAGGATACCAGGATGGATTATATAGTATGGTTAAATCAGGCTAAACCATTGAGGATCATATCACCGTGACGTTTATTCCCATACCTAGGTGGAGGATATTGGAATATTTATACTTACCTGGTGTATGTAACACAGTAGTTAGGACAGTTAAATGTTTGGCTTTGGGTAGGGGCAAGTCAATTTTTAATTCATTCAGGTTAAACTAATAGCCATAGATTAAAGATTACGTATTAAGTAGACAAGGCTCGGGGACGCACCACGTGGTACTGGTAGAAAGGAATGTGGTGGGTGCTCTGGTTATGTGGGCGGCGGCTGGGTGGGTGCCCGGTGGTGGGTGGACTATTTGCCTTTCAGATGGTCCAAACTCTCGCCCTGGTTACTTGGCCGTGGCTGGCGTTGCTGCATCTCGGGTCTACAATTGCGGAAGTACTGGTGTCGCTCGTCAGGTGAGTGAAAGCAAGGTGTAGTCCAGAGGATTATCAAAAAATCGGCCACTTGTGGATGGGAATTTAACACTTGGCCACACACCTTATATGGACCATAAGTAACATTTCAAAAAAACGGGACCCAGCTGGATTCGACTGTGGCGACCATGGGGGCGGGCATTTTCAAAATGGCGCCATTCTTATTTTCAACGTCTTATATCTCCGTTAATAACACCGATTCGAATTTGGGGCTTTTATGTATAAACCTTATGTTTTCAAGGCTCAAGAATCCAAATATGACATATATTTTAAAAAAATATCTTGTGTCCGCCATGTTGGTTTTCATATGACGCAACAACTTGCACAAAATTGGCACATTCTCTTTATAACTTTATTTTAAATAATGATATTGATTGATTTTTGTGTATATACCTGTGTTTTAAGAGTCAAAGGAATCTAAATATAATAATACGTTGATATCTGGTGTTCAGCACATTGGTTTGCGGGGGGTTTTTCGGGGGAACAAAATATGGCCGCCAAATGTCACTATACTATCTTTTGTCCAAAATATTATATGGACTTGCTTTTGTGTCGGTTCCTAGTTATTAATCCAATCATGCCAGTGTTGTTATAATACATACATAATACAAACGGCATTTGATATAGAGACTTCTCAAAACAAGGTCAAAGCGCTTTTACAAATAGAGAGTAATTACTATTTAGCCTAAAAACATCGTATACAACAGGTATTGTTAAAAAGATGAACCATGAGATAAGTAATTAACATAAACTATAAAATAAAAAAAAAGAAAACAGCTGACATAATTAATATCATGTGAGGAAATAACAAAAAAACAAATTTAAGCACACGATCAACTTTAGGAAATAGATGAAATTTAGAGTCTCTTAAAAGTAACAATGGACTTGGAGTGGCGAAACAGAGATAGGAAAGAGTTCCATAGGCTAGGGCCGCATTGCTGAAAGCCTGTCACCCACTGAACTTTTTGTGCGGGAAACAGAGGCGAGTGTGTCATATGCAGAACGCAATCCTGGCCTGCCAGGAATTATACAAGGGGTATTCACGGACAATAAGCTGGCAATTGTCCGGAAATGGCCTGTAGGTAAGAAGCATAGCTTAAAGACAACGCGCTCACTAATTGGTAGCCAATGGAGCGCTTTAAGGAGGGGTGTGGCTGGGTCCTTCCTCAGATCTGAACAAAGCCGGGCTGCTCTATTCTGCAAATCTGAAGTTACTCCGATCTCTGGCCGCCATTAATACAAAAGCGAATTGGCATAGTCAATGCGAGATTAAATCAGTGAACGGACGAGATATGACAACTCTCAAATGTGATAAAGCGGCGAATCCGGTAAATAATGCGAAGGTGGAAGTTAACAGGACGTATGATGACCTTTACATGTGTCAGTCATAAACAATGTCTGATCAAACACGACTCCAAGGTTTCTAATTGCCGAGGGCTGGGGAACATCCCACTGCCCCGACCCTGATGGTAATTCTTTGAGCAGAACTTGATGTTATAGGATGAACATGCGATGAAAATTCTGTCTTTTTCATCATTCCATTTCAGTTGTTACCAAGCGCATCCACTCAATGATTTCATCAATACAAGAGAGAGTCTTTTGACAGAATGTTTTGCATCACCATTTCAATATTGGATTCAAATGTCAATAGAGCCTGCACATCATCGCATACATGAGGAAGCATATTGTGCTCTCGGATGAATTGATGCGATACAGTATGTGTACATTAGGAAAAAGAAGAGGCCCGACCACAGAACCCTGAGGAAGGACCGAAAGGAGATGTGCTTGTTTGAACTTGCATCCCCAATGCGCAGACGAAAAGAGCGGTTCTGCAGGTTAAGACGAATCCACACGAAAGGGCAGTACCTTGAATTTGAAAGTACCGTTAACCTATCCAAAAACGAATGGCATGATCAACGGTATCAAAAGCTGCAGAAAGATCTAACAGCACAATAGCAACTGCTTACGTTGTGAATTACATTGAGGATATCGCGTCTTGACACGCAGAAATGCCGTTTCAGTGCTGTTTCGTTCTTTTTAAGTTGACTGAAACTTTCATTTAAAGTCATTTGAGACCAGATGATCCTTTATCTGGCACTCACTATTTTCTCAATGAACTTAGACACGCAGCTAATATTTGACACAGGGCGATAGTGTTTGAGCCTTTGGTCTATGGAGGCTTTGAGAATGGGTGTCACGGAGCTTCCCGGAGATTCGCTGGGAAAAAATCACCAGTGCGGATAGACTGGTTAATGATCAGTGTTAATAGAGAGTAGATATGTGCAATATTTATGGGGGAGGAATTGTGCACCTGGTGATAAAAGCATGAAATTTGGCACAGTCTAGGGCATGTCAAAAGAAAGACTTTTAGCTATGGGGGCATCGCAAGATTTGTCCTCTGATTCAAATGGCGCCATTTTCAAAATGGCTGCCATTACCTGTAATTATGGATACCAGGAAGATTCCTATGGATTCCAGGGGGATTCCTATGGACATGGATCCCTGAGAGAAGATAACCACTGCAGATGAAGGATTAATTCCTCCAGTGGGTTTTTTTTTTTTTTTACTAATCCCAGGATCCAGATAGTTGGCCTACTGTTGGCTTATACCAACCAGATATAACTTAATCCGGGAGGATTAAGCACATACCCCATATGAACCAGGATTGACATGATCCAGAAATCGTCCCATGGATGTTCCAAGGTCCATACCATAGGATTTTACCTTATCCAAGGGGATATACCCTAGGATTTACCTTAGGTCTCCAAGGAGATAATAACCATATGATTGACATGATCCAGGATATCATGTCCCCAGCTTCCATACCGTACTACCATAGGATTGACATGAATCCCGGGATATCTTCCCCTTTAAGGTACCAGGAAGGATTTATATAGTATGGTTAAAACCAGGATAAAACCATTGAGGATCATATCACCCTGACGTTTTATTCCATACCTAGGTGGAGGATATTGGATATTTAATTACCTGGTGTTATGTAATCACAGTAGTTAGGCCTTTAATTTGTTTTGGCTTGAGTGTATGGGGCAAGTCAATTTTTTAATCACCTTCATGTACAACTAAAGCCAAGAGTTAGATTCGTATTCAGTATACAGCTGGGACGCACCACGTGTACTTGTAGAAAGGACTGTGTTGGTGTGCTCTGGTGGTGTGTGGCGGCTGCTGTGGGGGGTGCCCGGTGTGTGGTGGACTATTGCCTTTCAGATGGTCCATATCGCCCTGGTCACTTGGCCGTGGTTGGCGCTGTGCATCTCCGGGTCATACCATTGCGGAAGTACTTGTGTCGCGTCGTCAGTGTGAGACAAGGTGATAGTCCCATGGGATTATCAAACAAAATTCGTTGAACTTGTGATACGACTCGTAAAACTTGGCACCCACTTAATTGGTCGCATAAGTAACATTCAAACGGGGGCCCCCAGCTGGATTCGACCTTTGGCGAACCATGGCTGGGTTCATTTCAAATGGCCGCCATTCTATTCCAAAGTCTTATATCTCCGTTAATACACCGATTCGATTTGACTTTTCTGTCTATACCTATGTTTTCAAGTCAGGAATCCAATATGACAGTATATTTAAAATATCTTTGTGTCCGCATTTTGTTTTCCAATATGGCCGCAAACTTGCACCAAATTGACATTCTCTTTATAAACGTTATTTTAAATAAGATATTGAATTGATTTTTTGTGTATATACCTGTGTTTTAAGAGTCCGAAAAAACAGAATCTAAATATATATTACGTTTTGATATCCAGTGTCAGCCATGTTGGTTTCGAATATGGGCGCCAATTTTTACACTATAATATCTTTGTTCCAAATATTGATATGGACTTGCTTTTGTGCGGTACCTTTGTTATTAATCCAATCATTCCAGTGTTTGTTAATAATACTACTACATACATACAAAACGCATTTTATTATAGATAAGCGTCCTTCTTTCCCAACAGAGTCAACGCGCTTTACAAATAGAGAGTAATTACTATTTGCCTAAACATCGTATACAACAGGTATTGTAAAAGATGAACCATGAATAAGTACTATACATCAAACTATCAAAATCAAACAAAGAAAACGCTGCATAAATAAATATCATGTGAGGCATACAAAAAACAAATTTAAGCACACGATCAACTCTTTAGGAAATAGATAATTTTAGAGCTTCAAAGTACCTGGACTTGGAGTTGCGAACAGAGATAGGCAAAGAGTTCCATAGGCTAGGGCCGCATTGATTGCTGAAAGCCCTGTCACCCACTGACCCTTTTTGTGCGGGAACAGTGAGGAGCGTCTTTTCATCTTCAGGTCGCAAGCCTGGCCTCCATGAATATCCAAAGAGATTTTCGGACAAGTAGATGGCAATTGTCGAAATGCCCTTGTAAGTAGAAGCTAAGCTAAGACAACGCGCTGACTAATTGGTAGCCAATGAGCTCTTAAGGATGGTGTGGCTGGTGTCCTTCTAATCAGATCTGAACACCAACCTGGCTGCTCTATTCTGCAAAATCTTGAAGTTTACTACTACGATCTCTTGCCGACATTCCATACAAAAGCGAATTGGCTATAGTCATGCGAGACAATCAGTGACGGACGAGATGATGACAACTCCAAATGTGATAAAGCGCGGGAATCCGTTAAATATTGCGAAGGTGAAGTTAACAGACGTACTTATACCTTTACATGTTCAGTCATAAACATTGTCGGCTCACACGTACCTAGTTTCTAATTGCCGAAGACTGGGGAACATCCACTTTCCCGACCCGGATGTTAATATCTTTGAGGCGATTGTGTAATAGGATGAACATGCGATGAAAAATTATGGGTCTTTCATCATTCATTTCAGTTTGTTACAACGCATCCACTCACTGATTCATCAATACCAAGAGAGAGTCTTTTGACAGCATGGTTGGCACACCATCAATCTTAGGATCAATGTCAAATAGAGCTTGCACATCATCCGCATACATGTGGTAAGGGTCAAGATTGTGCTTCCGTCCGATGATTGATGCGTACGTATGTGAACATTATGAAAAAGAGAGGCCAGACCACAGAACCCTGAGGAAGACCGAAAGGAAAATGATGCTTGTTTGAATTGCACCCCCAATGCGCACACGAAAAGAGCGTTCTGCAGTAAGACCGAATCCACTGTAGGCAAGTACCTTTAATTTTGAAATACTAACGTAACCTATCCAAACGAATGGCATGATCACCGGTATCAACAGCTGCAGAAAGATCTATCAGCACATAGCAACTGCCCTTACTGTTGTGAATTACATTGGGAATCTCGGTCTTGACACGCAGAAGGGCCGTTTCAGTGCTTGTTCGTTCTTTTTAAGTTGACGTGAAACTTCTCATTACGTCAGTGGAGACAAGTGATCCTTATCTGGGCACTCACTAATTTCTCCTGAACTTAGACACCACTAATATTTACACAGGGCGATATTTTTTGAGCACCTCTTTGTCTAAAGAAGGCTTTTGAGAATGGGTGTCACAGCCGCTTCCCGGAGCTTAGCTGGGTAAACACCAGTGCGGATAGACTTGTTAATGATCAATGTTAATTAGTAGAGAGTAGATCTGTCAATATTTTGGGGGAATTGGTCACTTGGGTGTAAAAGCATGAAATTGGCACATGTTAGGTCATGTCATAAGAAAGACTTTTAGCTATAGGGGCATCGAAGATTTGTCCTCTGATTAAAACATGGCGGCCATTTTTCAAAATGGCTGCCATTACCTGCTATGTAATCCTCGAGATTCGATTGAGTTGATAACTACAGTGCTTTTAATTAGGCACCCAAGCATGACATTTGATGCACATTTTTTTGTGGTTTGGAATGTTTCAAAAATACTTTCAATCAATGGCCATTGCAGGTTCAATCCCATGGCAGTATTGACGGCCATTTTCCAAAATTGCCGCCCATTAACAGCTATTTACATATTTGCATGAAAAATATGTATAACGCGTCTTTTTTTTCACACCATCAATAAAGTAAAAACAAGTTTTTTTATTTGAAGCATGTCAAATGGTTACATTACAACAGTGGTCTCCATTTTAAGATGGCCACTATTTAAGTACTCTTGTATAGTATGTGTAAACTGTACCTTCCTTTTTTCTGGTTATAGAGTCACAAAGTCTTCACAAAGGGTGTGCCTTAATCAGTTTTAATTAAAAAGACAAGTTAGGTTATTATGATATAACAGTGGTTTTCACTTAACAACATGCTACCACTGATGTATACATCGGTTTACCGTGTAGAGATAAGGTCATTCATCCGTACTTCTTTGTTGGATGAAGAGGTAATATCCACAATAAAACTCAACAAGCAATCCATACCAAGTGGGTGCCCAGACTTCATTAAAAGGCCATGTTATTTCTTTCAAACTGAAAGTGTGAATCCCCGTTGATCCAACTTGAGGGCAACATTCTGGCTACACCAGTCTTAAGCTACAGGTCAGAATATGGCATTTTAGCAGAAGTTTTACTATCCATTGCTTACAAAAATAAATAACTATAGCGCTTTGTGGTCTTGATGTATAAATCATTTGCTCTTTTCCTCCAATGAAGGCAGTACTCACTGAACATATCAAAGAGCCACCTATCAAGTCGGTACTGTGGGCTCCAATGATGATTGCATCTCCTGAGCGTCCATGTCCAAGTGAATGTAGGATGGACTACAAAGGAAATCGTATTGGTGAAATCTTCTGGACAACCCTCCAGAAGTTAGAATGTTGTTGAATGAAGAGGTAATATCCACAATAAAACTCAACAAAGCAATCCATACCAAATGCTGGTTGCCCAGAACTTCATTAAAAGGCATGTTATTTCTTCAAACTGAATGTGATCCATGTTGATCCAACTTGAAGGCAACATTCTGGCTACAACCAGTCTTAAACTACTTGTCAGAATATGGCATTTAGCAGACGTTTACTAGTCCATTGCTGAAACAAATAAACATAACCTAAGAGCGCTTGTGTCTTTGATGTATATCATGTGCTCTCCCCAATGAAGGCAGCACTCCCTGAACCTATCAAGAGAGACACCTCAAGTCTGTTTACCTGTTGGGCTGCAAATGATGCTGGCATCTCCTGGCTTCCATGTCCAAGTGAATGAGGATGGACTACAAAGGAAAATAGTATTGTGAAATCTTCTTGGACAACTTCTCTCCAGAAGTTAGGAATGTTGTGAATGAAGAGAATACCACAATAAAAACTCAACAAAAGCAATCCATACCAAATGGTTGCCCCGAATTCATTAACAAGCATGTTATTTCTTTACAAATGAAGTGTGATCATGTTGATCCAACTTGAAGGCAACATTCATGGCTAAAACCAGTCTTAAGCTACATGTCAAGAATAATGGCATTTTAGCAGAAGTTTACCGGTCCATTGCGATACAAAAAATAAAATAAACTAGAGCGCTTTGTGGTCTTGATGTATAATCATGTCCTCTTCCCTCAATGAAGGCAGCACTCACTGAACATATCAGAGAGCCACCATCAAGTCGGGTAATGTTGGGCTTAAATGATGATTGCATCCTCCTGAGCTTCCATGTCCAAGTGAATGAGGATGGACTACAAAGGAAAATAGTATGTGACATCTTCTGGACATCCCTTCCAGAAGTTAGAATGTTGTTGAATGAAGAGGGGTAATAGCCACATAAAACTCAACAAAGCAATCCATCCAAATGGTGCCCAGAATTCATAAAAAGCCATGTGATTTATTTCAAACTGAATGTGATCATGTGATCCAACAGCTTGCAAGGCAAAACATTCTGGCTACAACCAGTTTAAGATACATGGCAGAATATGCATGTTGCAGAAGTTTACCGTCCATTGCGGTATCAAAAACACTAAAATAACTAGCGCGCTGTGTGGTCTTGATGTATACTCATGTACTCTTCCTCCAAGGAAGGCAGCACTCACTGAACATATCAAGAGAGCCACCTATCAAGTCAGGTTAATGTTGGGTCAAATGATGCATGCATCTCCTGAGCTTCCATGTCCAGTTGAATGGGATGGACTACAAAGGAAAGAGTATTGGAAATCTTCTGGAAACCCTTCCAGAAGTTAGAAACGTATGCCAAAAAACTCCAAGTTGTGGTGCAAGGAGGCGGTAATGACAGAAAAATGCTTGAAAGCAGCTAGCTCTTCAGTGCAGCCGTATGCACTCTTGAATAATTGCAACAATCAAAAGATCTGCTCTAACATAGATGGCACTCTGTGTTTACCTTTATATGCTAACTGCAATCCTCTTGTTATGAATATAACAACACCTTACTAAGACCCTTGACGAAATGCGCCACTCGGCTTCACTCATAAGGCATACTATAGGTTCCATACTAACGCTCCTTCGTATTCAGATGCCTTTGAGATAAGAAGAAGGAACACCCTCGGCTGGAGCTCAGGAGTTTCACAGAATTGGCTCACCGTATGCAAGGAAGCTGACCGGAAGTTTTAAAGGCTAAGTGTTTTGATACAACTCTCTCTTGCTAAAGCCAAGATGAGTTCATCGCAACCAGATTACTATATGCAACCAACGTGATCTTTTCCATGTAGTCAGCAATTTTAACTTCTAGAGTGAAACTTACACTTACGTACCATGAATGTCCAAAAGAACTTGCTAACAGTTTTTGCAGGATTTTTTCCACAACACGCTCAGAAGCTGCGTAAATAACTACATGATACTCTACTGTTTTTTTTCCCCGTCTCTTAATTATGTCTAGATTGATATGTTACCAGTTCAGAACTTTTCCCTGCGCGGATCGTGTATTTCCTCAAGCTCTCAAGCATGCCTTTCATCTCGTCATGTGAGTGCTCAAAGTCGTAACTGACATTTTTGGCGAAATTGAGTTATTTATATAAGATGAAAAAGTAGTTCCATTAGCGCTTAATTTGATATACTTCAGGTGACAGTCTCATTGTCATGCAATTATTAAGCTAAATACGCCTATTTAGGTTTAGATACGACTTGTTGCCACTCAAACTTGATTTCTATTGAGTGCAACAAAGTTGTATCTACCAGTTACGAGTTTTACGACTTTGTTGCACGTACGTGGAAAACTAGTATTGTTATTTCTTTGTAAACTAGGTTTTTAAAAGGACCGTACACATAAAAAAGTCCTATTTTTTTTGGTGAAAAGAGGCAATTTTCCATTTTTACCAAATTTATGTTAATTTATGCTAATTTTGGTCACAAAGAACTTAAAAACATATCAAAAATGTAGTTTCGACCTTTTTCCACTCAAATATATCTCAGGCCTTAATTAATTACAAAGTAAATGACTACGCATAATTTAACATATCTTTCTAGTATACGGCTCAATTCATTGCAGAGTTTTAGGCTAATTAGGCCTAATTAGGTGTAGATACGACTTTGTTGCACGACACGGGAAATCATGTGTGTAGTTACGCCACTTTGATTAGCTAATTACTACTTAATTAGTCGACTTAATTGGAAAATAAAATATTTATAAGATATTTAAAAAAATACATTTTTATCGTGTGTAAGAATTATTTTCATTTGAAAAGTCACAAAAGAATGAAACAGAAAAATGCTTCTCCTGTAAAATCACGAAAATGTAGATACGACATTGTTGCACTCACATGACGATCTGTGATCCCAAAAAAAAAAAAAAAAAAAAAGTATGTAGATACGACATTTTATTTCTTGTAAAGCGATGGTTTTTAAAAAGGTGTATAAGTAAAAAAAGTCCGAATTTTTTTGGTGAAAAGAGCAATTTCATTTTTACCAAATTTATGTTAATTTATGCTAATTTTCTCAGGACTTAATTAATTACAAAGTAAATGAATACGCATAATTTGACATATATTTCTAGTATACGGATCAATTCATTGCAGAGTTTTAGGCTAATTAGGCCTAATTAGGTGTAGATACGACTTTGTTGCACGACACGGGAAATCATGTGTGTAGTTACGCCACTTTGATTAGCTAATTGCTACTTAATTAGTCGACTTAATTGGAAAATAAAATATTTATAAGATATTTAAAAAAATACATTTTTATCGTGTGTAAGAATTATTTTCATTTGAAAAGTCACAAAAGAATGAAACAGAAAAATGCTTCTCCTGTAAAATCACGAAAATGTAGATACGACATTGTTGCACTCACATGACGATCTGTGATCCCGCAGCTGAAGAAATCCAGCTCGGACACCACCATCCTCTCAAATTGTCGCCCTATATCCATTTCTTGGAAAGGTGATTGAAAGATTAGTAAATCAGTTGTAGACTTATCTCAGCGATAATGATCTCCATGTTCCGATGCAGTCAGCATACCGTCAATTTCACAGTGCGGAGACTAGCTGAGACTGCATTGTTACAGGCGCAGAATGACATCTTGATTGTATTAGTGTTATTGGACTTCAGTGCTACTTTTGACACTATTGGCCATAAACAGCTCTTAACCCACCTGAAGGCTATGCAATAACTGGAAAAGCATTATTAAAGTTGATTCTTTTCCTACCTAGATGACCGAACTAGATCGATCAAATTTGCTTCCTCAGATCCTGTGGCGGTAGATTGTGGAGTTCCACAGGGTCTGTTACTGGATGTATTGACTTCATCTGCCCCACTACACATGTTCTCTGCCCCACTACAGGATATCATTACTGCCCATGGTGTTCAGTCTGTCGTTTACACCGATGACAGCTCTATCTGTCTTTCCACCATTGGGATTGTGATGCAGCCATAAATAATATGCATTGCAGTCATCAGATCCTGATGTAAATCCAACAAGCTGATATTTATTACAAGACGACAGAGAATGTTGTGCTTTCATTCTCATTCTTTACAGATCGACTAGTAACTCTCAGCCATCCATCATTGGCAATTCAGTTTTTCATCCGCAAGCTGAAGCACAGAACCTTGGTGCCATCTTAGACTCCTCACGAAGAAAGAACAATCATGTTAACAACTTATGCAAGGCTGCCTGGAACTGGTTAAGGAAAATTGGGTCATTTTGACAGTACCTTGATGAAAAATGCACCATTGGATTGGTCCATGACTTTGTTAAATCAAGGCTGGATCCTGCAACTCCTTGCCCTATGGTCTCCCAGAAAGAGAAGCGACCAAGGTTCAGTGAGTTCAAAATGCAGCTGCTCGTTTTGTCCTTAAAATCCGTTGTCAAGAACATATCTACCAACTACATGGCTTCCAATTAAACAGAGCTCATTAATACTAATATTGTGAACTTTTTTCTTTGTCTTTCTTATTCTTTATCTTCATTCACTCCGGCTGTCTAGGATAGTTGTTTTCATCAGATTAGGTAGGGTTGAGGCATCTGAATCCAGGAAAGATCAAGATTTCACCAATGTCACTGTGGGGTACATACACACAGATCCTCACAGCTGATGATTCAGATGTATCCCCATAATGTTCTTAGTATGTCTACTTAAATAAATTATTCTCTTAAGTTATTCTAATAGTTGGTAATTGATGTATATCATAGTTGTTTTCACATAGAAGTTTATCTATTGAATTTGTATTTGTCGTTTGATAAAATGAAGATGATATTATTTCTCCTTTTTAACTATGTGACGTGTCTAGAGACCTCCACATTAGGCACTATATCAAGATTGTTGTTATTATTAATAATATGAACTAGCACAAAACTTATGAAGATATTAATTGTTATATATATAGCAATACAGAAAGAACATGAAGTATAATCAATTTTATTAAGTTACCTGATATTCATGCTTTTGACTAATAATCTTGTTTGCTGTAGACATTTACGGCCAAAATTAGAAGATTGCTCTGTTTGTCAATCTTAAAATGAGTTCCACATTGACACGGCCACTGATGATTTTGCAACACTAGGTAGCCATGATTGATTACACCAACAAGTTTGCATGCACCTGAAGTTAGCAGACTTTCGTAACTCCCTTATTGAAGAATATTATTACTCTTTGTGTACGGTACAGAAATCAGCGTACAATATCACATCATTGGTGCTTTACAACAAAATAGTCAATGCTTTCAATATAAACCTATTAATTGCACATAATAATAATAATGAATAAGATCGTAACCACAACAGGGGACTCGGTGCATAGGATTTATGTAAAACACTGGAAAAGTCTGCCATATGTTTTGGTAGAAAAAATGCATAATCAGTCGATGAAAATTGGTAAAATAAGGGAATTGGCAGCCATTTTGGAAAAAAAGAACACCATTTTGGAAAATGGCCACCGTTTCTATGACAGAATAGTTACCCATAAATAAATTTCTATTTTAGGCATTGCTCTGGGCTACAAATCATGTTTTGGTAGCCCAAAACAAACACACAAATCACATTTACTCCATCAAAAGAGCTAAAATACCAGAAATGGCAGCCATTTTGGAAAATGGCCGCCATTTTTGTTACATGAAAAAATCTGCGATGCCCCTATAGCTAAAAATCCTTCTTAGAACATGCCCAAACTGTGTGCCAAATTTCATGCTTTTATCACCAAGTGCACAATTCATGCACATATCTACTCTACTATTTGTGGAATTTGGGGGTGCGACCGCACCCCCCGCACGGTCCTGAATCTGTGGGAAACCATGATTCTAAAATGATAGAACAACATGCAACAAGAAGTATATACATTTTAATGTGACAAGATTGTGTCTTGAATACACTTACCTCGTAGTTGAATTTCTACCAGTTTAGAGTGATTGTCAGCGGTTGTCAGTTGAGGTCCGTTTCCAGAATCAGTTTGATAATAGATATACGACTACTAGTGCAGATAGACCATTTTCACAAGTGACCACAATAAAACCGTTCTTTTGATTGGCTTGTTAGGATTAGCATGCGTAACAACCTTTTCCTGATTGGCTAACTTAACAGCTTCGTGATGTCAGCAATTTGCATAATAAAGAAAAAAAGACGGACACACTAACTCAGCAGCTTTGTGAGGTCCATAATGTGTGGTTTGAAATATTTGCATATATATGAAAAAGAATCAGCTTTGTGTTGTCCATAATATGTAGCTATATAATTGTAAATTAGAGAAGGCATTGAGATATATCTAAAACCGAAGGACACGCTAAGCAGCTTCATGATGTCCATAATGTGTGTGGTTTGAAACATTTGCATAATTATATATCAACAAGAACCCGCTTTGTGATGCCCATAATGTGTGCTTATATAATTGTATTTTAGAGAAGGTATAAAGATATATTTAATCTTACTAGCTTTGTGAAATCAACAATATTTAGTTTGAAACTTTCCGTATTAGTGAAAAGTTAAGATGTTTTTAATTGGGAGTAAGGGTAAATACAATAATTCTTTGTTCAAAATAGAATACAGAATTCCTGCTATATTTTATGCTAAAAAGCTCATAACTAGATTGAGGTTGGACGCATCAATGATATATATTACCAATTTAATTTGTTCCTAATAATTTGTATCATTATAGTCCTATTAATCCTCAATTGCAATTCAACTACTGAATTGTGAATTAGTTCTAAATATTGTTTCTTCAATGTTAATATCAAGTCTCAACGCATAAAGTTAATAAGTAATTTTATTAATTGGTTTGGCGTGCGGAGATAGTGCGTTCACACTATACGTCAATATTGTATAATAGATTCACGCTGATGGGGCAGGCGGGATCGCGGGAAAACGTTTTGGACATTTCGAATGCATGCAATAGAGCCGTGACTTGCGCCGGCGTTTAATCCCATTACAAATTGATTTTGTAGGGTGAAAAGAACGGCCAATTTCCAAAGAAGTAGACCTATTATACTAACTGCACAACATAAAGAAAAAACAGACAGGCCACTAATCACCTGTTCAAATCTTGGATGGACATGTCTGACGCCATTCAATTCAATTCCACCTGCCGGCCACACAGCTTACACTAATATGGTATGCATTGCGTTTGTAGTTTTGTCTCGAATTTTGCTTGGCACCATAGAACAGACATATTGTTTGACTTGGACTATGTATTATTGGAAATAAAACTCTGCCCCTGCCCCTCCATTAACCTTAATCCCCCTGACCGAATAAAGATTGGCCTACTGTCAGCGCGAATCTACTATAATAACAAATTTGAAAAATAACGCCACCTTCACTTTCTGTGTTTTTTTACATATTGACAATACTGCGCACGCCACTTTAATTGACCAAAAAGTTACATTACATACAGGGGTATCGTATAAACGCCACTGACGATAAAAAAACACCACAACGTCAACTCTGATGGCAGAGCTAAATTCGCCTACATACCTTTTAGATTATTGAAGACATGGACTGCCCCACTCACTGCTCCTTTAAACTTCTTTGAGTTTTAATACACGAATTGTGTCACCTCAATGGGACATATCTAGGGCTACACGATTTTAGAACAGAGCCGATGGCGTAGGCTCTCCTGTTCAACATCTATACCAACGTCCAATCTATGAGTGCAGGAACTTGTTGTTTTATCTATGCAGACGATCTTGGAATTAGCGCACAAGATACAGACTTCACAGTTGTCGAAGAGAGACTCTCCAAAGCTTTGGATGAACTCACCCCTGAATATGAGGAAAACCACCTACGTGCAAATCCATCCAAGACACATGTGTGTGCTTTCCAACCGTGAAGGCAAACATCAGCTTAAAATAAACTGGTATGGAACACCCGGGCAGCACTGTGATAATCCTGTCTACCTATGGAGTTACCATGGACCACACTCTCTCTTATAAAACCCACACCAATAAGACGAAGAGCAAAGTATGTTCATGTAATAACATCTTGAACAAAGTCACTGCTCGCCCACATACCCTAAGATTGGCGACACTTGCCCTGTGGTACTCATGTGTAGAGCATACATGTCCTGTATGAGAAAAATCAACCCATGCCAAGAAGCTTGATCCAGCGTTAACTGCGTCTTGTCGGTTTATCCCAGGATGTCTTCGCCCAACTCCAGCGGAGAACTTATACATTGCTCTACCAGACATCCGTCGTAGTGTAGCGAGCATGCAAAAGCGTAGCTGCCAAGTAGCTAGTGTGAAGCACCCTATGTCAGGACAGAGGCTAGCTGCTAACCGTCTTAAATCCAGAGAGAGTTTGTTAAGCAAAGTCCAACCCCTTGAAACAGTCTCTAAGGAGTTTAAGAGAGTCGCCTTGTGGAAAGAAAGACTTGCTATCAATCAACCAAGTGACATCTATTGCTATTGGACCCGGTGAGCATCTTCCACCTGGAGCTGACTCCTCATGGGCTGAATGGCGATGTCTCAACAGATTGAGACCCAGAATCGGCCGATCTAAGGTTTCCTTGCAGAAGTGGCGCTATCTGGAAGCAGATCTGGGAACTACCTGTGGTTGTGGAACGGAACCACAGACAATGGATCATCTCTTGGTCTGCCCACTGTTGGAGCAACAATGTACAGACAAGGGCCTTGCAGAATTCAGTGAAGCAGCCAGACATTGTATCCTTCTCTGGCTGGATCATATTTGAAAACTACTGTGTTCGGATGCGATAAGAAGAACCTTTTTATTAAGTTGAAGGTGTTAACAAAAATTGTCCAATATTTTTGCAATTCATAGAACGCTAGGAAGTGTCAGGCTTCAGATCCAAACACTCACAACCATCCTTGGATCTTAGACGACATCCTGAATTACACATATTTTGAAAAACATCACGGAGCGGACCCCTGCCTTGGGGAAATTTTGTAATTCAAATTAGTCCATCAACCAATTTCTGGACAGGGCTTGAATATCGAGTTTGCTGCACACAGTTGGTGGTAAATTTTACCATTCATCACCTTGATGGTGGTATCCTCCTGACCACGATCAGGTATTTCCTCTCAGAAAAGCTGCGCATTAGCGCGTACAGCCCATTTCAAGATCGCCGCCATTTTTCCAGCTTCATCCCCTGTACTTGGGTCCGGTGGTCAAAGGAGAAAGACATACACAATGTGCCACAGGACTCCACCAAAACAAACATCATAGAGAATTGCAAAAAATACACAGTATAAGCGATAGATTTGGCATTGACATTGTTATCTTAAATTACAATTGTATTTCGCTCCATTTATGGTTTTCAAAACGGGTAAAACATTTTTCAATCTGCAAGTGAAATTTTAGTTGGTTTCAACATTTGGCAGTGATTTGCTACATCGATCCCAATAAATGTGATATTTAGCGTATAAAATAAGAAAATAATAGTTTTTATATTGCGGATCTGAAATTCCCAAAAGGATATCTTGATCTTTGAGCTTAATCAGAATATCGCTTTGGACGTACTTCCAAAAAGATACACTAATACTAAGGTCCAAAAGCGATGCTGAATCGTTTCAACTTGAGAATTACAAAAAGTACATAAATTTGATGTAACAATATTCATATTGAATAATAATTTATTGATTGCTAGATATCTATGCAGTATTTTTTGCCATTTTTTTAAAACTTACATTATATATTATTAGGTTTTACCTCTCTGAAGTGGGCTTATACATAATTATAAGCATCTAAGATGGCCGCTGGAAGGAGATATGTGTTTTAATTAACTTAAATAAACACATGGTTATGATATTGAATGCGATCAATATTCTAGGACCAGAGATTATAATTCAACTGGCGGCGATTATACCCTGCTGATGACCTTTTCCCGCAATTTGTTCTCTTGTATTTCTTGACGATTGCAGACCACTCAACAAGAAATGACGCTGTGAAGAAAGATGGGCCCGACAGTAGAGGAAGAGGAGCCGGTGATACAAGTTCGAAACAAGATTTAAATTTCCCTTCTACATATAGACACCTTTTTCACTTCTACATTATACATCACTTTGATTTTTACTGGAAAACACCGACTTTGGTGTCTATGGATATATGAAACAATTTTGTCTCATTTGTGTCAACCCTAATATCAATATCCTATAGCACAGACGTCCTCCCCGCGGCCCTGGTACTGTAATTATGGCAGTTTATGCTCACTCAGTTTGCTTTTTTATATTGCTCTTAAGGTTTTCATAAAATTTATATTGTTAATTGATCAGCTGTCTATGCCATTATACTGGGGAGTCCTAGTGATGTAGTGTCCTACCTATTGTGTTCTCTACTGTGTTATGTATGAGGCACCTATTTCATCGCCAATATCCAAGGTCACGGTTTATTCCGTGTATGCATTGTCATGGTAGCTAAGACATTCTCTCATGAGAGACTCACAGGTTTCTTACACCGGCATTTAGATGTGTTCCCTGATCTAGACCTGCGGAACACAGTTCTGATCCTTTCTACCAGCACTTTTTGTATAATTTTATCTGCAATTAATTTATATTCTCCTTTACCAGCACTCTTTGTGTGTATTTATATAGTCGAAGGTCTGCGTAGAACTGGTTAATTATATGTAGTCGAAGAGGTTGGTTGATAATACACAGTGTAATGTTGAGTGTATACCAGTCACACAACGTTCCGGGTGTAGAACCCTTTAACAAGTATGATTCCAACAAGAAAACGTACAAATATAAAGAGGAAACAAACTAGACATTGCATAATAAAGAGAAAACAACATTAAAGGTCGAGAGGTCAAGGAGAATGCACTGAAAAGAGAATACACTGCGGAAGAGCACACCCAAGCGCCTAGTCTTCAGAGACCAATCAGAAAACTCACATCTAGCATGACTATAGTACTATTGAAATTATTCAATTTTTTCGAAGCTATTACTCTGAAATGGACGGGAAAATAATGTGGTTAATACAGTACAACACCTATGTTTTTAGATTCACCATTTAAATAAATCCATATTAAGCTTTGTATCCCATAATTATTTTTACTCTTTTTACTAAGGACTTTAAAAACATAAAAATTAATAAAGCTTCATTTTAGTCAGGCCGTACGTAGGGGAGGTGCAGGGCGCGGTCGCACCCCTCAAATGCCAAAAAAGGGTAAAATATCCATTTTTAACTGATTTTAGAAAAAAAATTGGACAAGAAAGTCCACGTTTTGGTGAGGAGATGCTCAAAAATTCCAAAAAGGAACATTTTAGGAGTGTTAGTTCCACTTTTAGTGCCTATGACATTCTATTATGCTATCAGTTTTTTAGCCAAAATCGCGCTTTGAAAGAGAAGGTGGTAAAGGTCGTTTTGTGGGTCTTTTTGAATCTTATTTTTTTATGGATGGATCAGAGAGAGTCAAGCATATGTGGTTTGTCCATATGTGGATTTGCATTTTCTTGATCGTTGCAATATTTACCACATAAAACAGGTGTTCTTCAAGATAATTTACTAATGCAACTCATTTTAATATAAATTGCTTTATCGACACCAGACCCTGTCAGGGTCAGTGGTTTACACGACTGGTATTCCACCCGATTCACCACATTTGGGGAGTCGACGACCTTCTCTGACAATTCTTACAACAGCAAAAACTTTGTCTCGGGGACCTGCTTGTGCGCATGACGTCTTGTTGCAGTATTTGAATTAGAAGATGGAGGAGCTAGCATGATTGGCAGGCAAGTCACTGGTATAATTTTTTGTAGACACTCCTCAAAGAGAATCCAACAGTCTCGGCGGGCGGGGCGGTTCGTTCAACTTCGCGGCGAGTGAGTTTTCGCATTCAGTGAACAAGCAGGGGGTAGGACATGCCAACTAACAGCAACAGCGAATTCAAAACGGCATCAACTTCCGGCGTCTACACTGTAAATGAAGTGTTAAGAAAGTATGGACAAAAATATGTTTTGATCATGTTTAAATCATAAACATCTTTAGAATTTAACGTATTCGGCTTATCAGTGCTGCAGCACCAACCATTTAAGGAGAGGGGTGCCGGGGCCGGAATAATAACATTTGTCATCATAGCTAAAATCAACCGTAGGGATGAGGAGTTCATGAAATTAAAAGTGATGGCAGTTTGCATACGACGCCAAATTCCCAAGTGGCAGCCATCTTAAAAACAAAAACACCTAAGAAGACAGTTTTGGTCTTAAAAATGTTATTTTTCTTGGTAAAGGAGTTCACTAAAGCTATTCCCAAAAATATGTGCCGATATTTTCCAAGATGGCTGACATCATATTGACAACAACCTGACATATTTTATAATATAGCATATGAATATGATTAGGGTGTCAAATTAACAATTCTCAGTGTCAAGGAATTCAATGAAACTTTTTTCAAAACAGTCAGATGAATATAAAATGGAAGTTTTCATACGTCACTATTTTCTAAGATGGTCGACCTATCAAAGTCAAAATCAATTATACCTCATACTATACAGCAACTAGGATGACGATTTTGGTGACGTGTATACGTTTTAGGTAAGGATATTTTCAAAATTGTCAGTTGAGTCGTGAGTCATTTTATTCATGGATAACCAATGCGACACCAAAAATGTGACACCTTGACCACTTTATTCATCCCAAACATATATTTGGAATTTCATGGGAATTTTGATGTTTAGGCCTGTACTACTTTAATAGAAACTATTATTTTTTTCTTTCAGATAATCAAGAGTAAAATGGCAGCGAAATTCAAACACTTGAATGACAATGGTCACGACACACCTGTTGGTAGTCAATGTTTTGGGTTTTCGTTCATAGGGACCCTAAAGCGCAGTTAGGAAGTTCCAAGGCGGAGTGACTGAGGATTATGAGTTGGTATTAATTATCAAGCATCAGGGTTAATTATATTTTATCACTTAGCCACATTCAGCCTGACATTGGAGTAACTCTAACACTCTTGGGTATTCATATTAAAAATATTGGGCTATCTTGGAAAACAGTGACATATGAAAATAAACATCACTTTTGTACTCATCTTAGAGTTTTAAAAATAGTTTTATCGAACTCCTTGACCCAGAAAACACGGTATTTTGACACCGAAATCACCTTCGTAGGTCATATAATAAGAAATATACGGTTTTCTTAGATGAGATGTCGGCCATCTTGAAAAATAAACTTGTATATAAATTGTCATGGCTCAGACAATTCTGACAATTGTATATAGAACCTCTTCACCCAGACAACATACATTTCGACACTAATTCGCTATAGTAGGGCTATATACCTTTTAGATGGCGGCCATGTTGGTAAATGTTGGTTTACAAGAATTGCCATCACTTTTAATTTTGTCACGTATTTTCGGGAACTACACAACCCAATGATCGATTTTAGCTATGATTGCAAATGTCATTATATTCCGGTCCTGGTTGGTAGAAATTTAAGGCCCTTTTTGACCTCATGCTGCAGCACTATATTACCTTCAGGTGTGATCTAATACATTGGTAAACATTCCAAATATGCAAAAAACCCGGGTTCGAAAAAATTAGGGCGCTTCTTTCTGGAAATGTCCTCATGTCTCTTTAACCATTAGAGCCGAAACTGTGGGACAGTCTATCAAGGCCCATCATCATCAAATTTGTTTCATAAAAAGACCACACTCAATTACAAAGGCAAGAGGTAACTTAAAACGGACCTCTTTATTAATCACAGAAATTCTAACAAATAAATGTATGGCATTATACTGGCATCATCCAAACTGATGGTTTATGTCATCTTGCATCCGTTAAGCTTCCATATATTTGTGTATTTGTTATCTTAAATAGAGTATACAGTAAGTACCTTGCATGCATAATAATACTTTGTTACTCTTTGTTCTGATGTTGTGATCCTCTCAAACAGGATCAGTGTTACGTGAAGTCATGCTCAACATTACGGCTGCCCGGTATTGAGAATTCGCCACGTCATGTGATAGCATACGAACTGAAACTTAATGTGTCTGAGATACAACTTTCACAAAAATGTTTTCCTGAAAACATGTAAATGCGACCTGTTAGACACACATGACGAAGTGTGTAGTACAAGTACTATGTGATTCCGAAGACTGGCGAAACATGCATCAAAGAAAACCGCGGCAAATTGTTCATCCCTCTCTTCTATACCGACATTCATGACATTTAGGTTATGGTAGCTCGTTTTATTTTTTAAAAGGAATCCTGAACGTTTGTGTAGCGCGGAAGAAATTTTAGATGGATTCCGTTTAATGATCGCAAGACAATACGCGGTGTCCATTCGGGAATGTTGTCCGGATCTACCGCTATTTTGAAGCGTCGTACTGTCATAGCGACTGTAACCTTCAGTTCATTCATGGCAAAATTTTGGCCTATGCAATTCCTGTAACACGGCAAAAAAGGGAAAATGAAGTATTGAATCACATATAATGTATTAAGTGTTGTTGTTGTTATAATACACATGTCGGTACATTCAAAATAAAAAAATCCAAAAATAAACTGATTTACTCGAAAAGCTTAATTCATAGAGTTAAATATAATACTTGGAAGGGCGCATTTTAACAGACTTCCGATCAAGGAACGTACCTTGGACCTGCTGAAAAAGGGATGAAGGCATCGCGAATTGGCGATCTTTACTCCTTTCGGGCAAAAATCTGTAAGGATCGAAGACTTCAGGACTCTCCCAGGTAGAGGGGATGATGTGTGAAACAATGGGGCGACACAGCAAAAGATGTCCCTGTGCAAACGATAACATTTAGTTAAAACATGCTCAAATATAGGAGATACAAATGAGTGAAAGCGCTTTTAAACACTTTTTTGAGGAAAAAAGTAAGTTTAAAGAAAGCAGAGAAATAAATATAAAATCTTTCTTTCTTAATTACTCTACGTATGCCCGTTACCAGTACCTTTGGGTAGAACATTCAATCGGAGAGTTCCCATCTTTTATAAGAGTACGTGCAATACTGGGAACTGGCGAATGAATGAAAAGAAGGATTTCTTTAATGAACATTGTAGTGAACGGTAAAGAGCTAAATCATCCAGGTTGGTTTTAAAATAATATTGTTATAACAAAATGAAACAGAGAAAAAATACCACTATTTTTTGCGCTGGGTGTACTATGTACTTTTTATTCACTTATGAAATGAAAATACGAATTGTGAAATGGTAATGTTATTCACTTTAATGAAGAGAGATGACGGAATTTCATACATGTACCCCAGGGGAGCAAAGGCGATAAGGCAGGGGCGGATCAAGGATTTGAAAAACGTCAAAATAACCGGGGGGCTGAAAGGCTGTAACTGGTCTAAAATAGCTCAAAATGGCTGATTTTGCAAGAATTTGCAGAATTACCGGGAGGCGCGGCCCCCTCGCCCCTCCCTGGATAGGATCCGCGCCTTGTACGTTGTGCAATGCAGTCACAAATTAATTTTTCACCAATCGCTGTGCGCCTTGCTCAATCAATAAGGGATGATATAATCAGTTTACTGCGCTTGTGGAGGAAGGGATCGCCTTTTCAAAGTTACAATTGTGCAATGTACGCTTTACCCAGAAAAACCAAACATGTGCTCAATTGCTACAAAAATTTGAAGACAGACAGCTCATTTCATTTATTACAAGTATTTATCACTTTATAAAATCCAGATAATATACAAAGGAAAAAAATTAAAAGCCAAAGCCCAGATCTGTGCTCCATGAGATGGAGACACGCAGGGGCATACTTAAAACAGATTCAGGATTATAATAAGATTAATTATAAATCGTCGTAAATAACAGTTCGGGGAACCAAGCAGAGGAAATAGCTACAAGATTTAAGAACAGCTAAATATTCAAAAAGTGGTGGTATCCACCATGTTGGGTCGCATTTAGCATGAAATATGGAAAAAGATGAGAGAATGGCAAGCTTACTTATGTATCCCGGAACCTTTTGAATTGAGGCCCAGTTTTGGTAAGTTTTCAGATTCGTTTATCCTGGCTATATTTTCGGAGAGATGTAACCACGACTCCCACTTCTAATTGCAATATACTTTAATTTGAAAGCATTATCATAATATATCAGAAAACAAGGCAGGATATTTATCTGTCTTACTTTTGTGAGCTTCCTAATGTTGAGTTCAAATGGGACAGTCAATTCAATAATGCAAATTTTTCCAACCCTTCCAAAACTGACATAGAAGTCGGGTCTAAGATGGTGACAGTGCAACTAATAGTGAATGGGGATGTTTTACCCCGACTAGACAGGAAGATCACAAGTATATAGGTTTTCAGAATATTTGGGAGAATCCGAGTTGTGTATATGATTTATAAATGTAGCGGAGAATGTGTGTGTTTGGATGTTATTGCCAAGTAAACCTCCCTTGCTCCAAAGAAAATATACATGATTAGATATGGTGAGGGTGGCTCTATTAGAGCACAAGTTGCCCTTATCACTCAAAGCTTTCCCCATCTCTTAAGATTAGCCTTAGTATTGAGAGTGTCAGTCAAATAATTGATAAGAAATTTACAGACCCCCTGTAGGGAGGTTAAAATACCACCTATTCCAGTGGTAGGCATTGGGCTTCTGGACAGTAAGTCCAAAAATGCGAACTTGAACGAGCAAAGACTTGACAGATTGTGCCAATAATCAGAAATGAGTATTATAATGGACTGTTGGCATCTTCTGACACATTTTAGGGGATTACCCCTCTTTATGTGTCAATTGAAAAATGTCTTAGATTTAACGGACACCGAGATTTTCCTAGTCCATGGCTTTTCCCTTTCAAGTTTAGAGTCTATGCAGTGATTTACCCAAATCGACTCCGCCTTAATACGAGAAGAAATGTGGACCATAACAGGACTCTCAAGGGTAAAGTCAGGAGATCTTTTGATACAAGACCATTGGGCATGTGCCAAAAACGCAACGTGACCAGGGGGGTAACCCCCACTCCATGATTAAGGTAGCGGTTGACGTAAGCATCAAGACTGTCAATATGAGTTTGGCACATATCATTAACAGTAAGATGAAAACGAAGACAGGGAATGAAATATTATTGCATAGATCTCAACTTAAAATCCTTTTAGATAAGAGAATATCAATATGTGAAGCCCTCGCTGATCTTCTGTTTGATATACTCATACCTCAGATGGTTTATTTTAATGTGACACAGAGACCCCAAGATCTGTGAGGCTCTTTGTCAATGCAGCTGATATCGTTGCCTGACAAAGTAAAAGAAATATAGTAGCTGTACCACGAGAGAGACAGGGGATCTGCACTTGGAGGCTTAAGGTTCAAGAGACATATCAGTTTGTTTTGATAGATATCTTGTTATGAGCCTCTGATGAGATCTCTTATACCATGTATCAAGCAGAAGTGGAGCGAAGGGTTGTAATAATTTTAGAACCAGTTCAAATCAAAACCGTATGATATCTGTTCAAGGCGTCACTGATTGGATTGAAACACAATATTGAAAATGATTGGGATAACGGGTCGCCCTGAAAGATGCCCTTTTCAAAATTAAACTGGCTCTGATATCCATGATTTCTGTAGTAACAAGACCGTGGAGAGACACAAAAGGATTTTGATGTATAGTCTATAATCGGTGGAACATGTTCCTATCGAGAGTAAAGTGGAGTAGATCATGAGAAATGAACCAAAGGCATCTTCCAGGTCGAACCACGTAATATGAACCGTTCCTCTTATTGCTTTAGAATGATTGATAATTTCATGTAAAACTTGGTTAGTTCGAGACCCACCATTTTTCCTTTAAGACGGCTTGTGGACGCTAGTATGATACACATTATTGTCAATGATATGGTCGTGACGCCTATCAGCGATTATTTGTGGAATATTTTACCATGCAAGATGAAAGCGCCCTCAATTCTAAAGTTTGACGGCAAAAATTTGTTATCACACCTTTCTTATGAAGCAAAACAATATTACTCTCAGTCACGAAGATGGTGGTTTACCCCCCTCAATGATCTTATTATAAAGCGTGGTAAAAATGGTGAGTACCTGAAACTTCTTTAACACCCTATTTCATTGCATCGGGTCCTGGAGCTGAACCAGAGCTTTTCTTTTTTAAACTATTCCGTACTTCCCCTTGCCTTTTTTAACGTCCTTATTTCCGCTTTTCAGGCTTTCTTTCCAATCCGAAACGTTATAACCCATTGCCATTCAGAGAGCATCATATATAGCATCGCCCGAAATTATCCTCCAGGCCCAGCTGCTCCAGGCCATATCTCGCTGGAGCATATGGTCCTGAGCATAAATAATCTGGCAAAATCTAAGTCAAATAAATATGCGCCAGAGCATATTTGAATACGCAAGTGTCCAGGAGCATATGGCAATATGCTCCTGGAGCAGTGTAGAAATATTCTAAGTCCAAATACTGCTCGGCCGATAGCATATTTGCCATATGCTTCCTGGACCATTTGCGTATTCAATATGCTCCAGGAGCATATGAACTTTAGAATATTTTTCCAGATTATTTATGCTCCAGGACATATTGCCTCATGACACCAGCTGCTCCAGGACATATGCTCCAGGACCATATGGGTCCTGGAGCAGCTGGTCCGGGAGCCTAATTTTCGGGCCCAAAATCCTTTAGAAGCCGCGCGAGCAAACAAGACCCACACCATATGGAGCTCGTGCCAAAGGCCCGATTTTTGTAGTATCATGCTTTAATGTGGGTCTTGATCAGTATATGTAAAGTACGACAGAGAGATACAAGGTGCAACTGAGTCTTTGACTCTTTGCTTGACCCGGTGGCCAACGAATTACATTTGATCGTAAACATAATGGTGTTATAAGTTCGCACGTATCGTGAGCCTGGATAGCAGACAATTGAGCATGCTCGTATTTGCAACAGTCACCCAATTTTGGCCATCCACAGGTCGTAGGGGTATTGATCTTTGTAATGAGTTTTGGTCATGCGTGGGTCGTTTTGAAACCAAACTCCTGTAACCCAATCGCGGCGCAGCTTCGGCAAACTATTTTAATCCTTGTTATCAGACGTATGACTTTTGAAAATAAGAGAAACGTGGCGTGGTCTATCGGTTAGCAAGCTTACCTCTATGGCAAGATTTACTTACTGCATTCGCTTGTGTGTAATACTGCAACGCGTTCAGTTAAAGGTCAGTCAAGCCGTGGCTTGATCGAGCGTTATAAATAGCCGAAATCATTCTAGTTATTTTGCATCAAATAGTAAGTACTTACTACACATGCGCGTGTGCCCGTCGGTGACTGAAATCGATTTACGCATGCGTGAAAATCCTGTACAGCTTCTCTAAGAAGGTTGTTTGTGGGTAGAGAGAGATCAGCTTCACATAAGAATGCTCAACAGAGATATAATTTGTCTCTCAAAGTGATGACTAGGGGCCTTGTGAGAACCATTACTTTTAAACACAAAAATAAAAAGCATCAACTCCCCATCTAATTCCTGTTCTTTGTTTTTCCTGAAGACATTTTCACCTCATCATGACATTGCTGGTGTTCAGGACAATCTTGCGAGTTTATAAAGACACCATGATATTCATGATGTTTTTTGTTGGTCGGTCCCTTCAAACATAAAGGTGTCCACCTCTTCGCGAATTTCTAGTCGTCAAGCCGTCATCGTCTTCGTCCTGAATTTTTGTTAAAAAAAGAAACCAATCAGCCTACTCATGTTTGTTTTAACACAACCGTAATTCCAGGAATAATGTTGTTGTTTGATTTGTTTTTCAATGGCAACAACACTACAAACACGAGGAAAATTCAAACCTGTTTATTTTGTTTCACTAACTATTAAAGTGATTGTTGTGATCCTAAGTTTATTGTTCCCTGTATTCCCATTTGTGAAAAGCTTATTTCCAAACCTTCAGTTGATTCTGAGTGTGCGTTTTGATGTTATACATAAATGTTTGCAGAAATAAGCAGAAATATCACCAATGTGATTTCACTGCTGCTGCTGCTGTTTTTGTTGTTACTGTTGCAGTGGCTTTACTACTGTTGCAGTGGCTTTACTACTGTAGTAGTAGTAGTAGTAGCAGTAGTAGCAGTAGTAGCAGTAGTAGTAGTAGTAGCAGTAGTAGTAGCAGTAGTAGTAGTAGTAGTAGTATAGTAGTAGTAGTAGTAGCAGTAGTAGTAGTAGTAGTAGCAGTAGTAGTAGTAGTAGTAGTAGTAGTAGTATAGTAGTAGTAGTAGCAGTAGTAGTAGTAGTAGTAGTAGTAGTAAGTAGTAGTAGTAGTAGTAGTAGCAGTAGTAGCAGTAGTAGTAGTAGTAGCAGTAGTAGCCGTAGTAGCAGTAGTAGCAGTAGTACAGTAGTAGCAGTAGTAGCAGTAGTAGTAGTAGTAGCAGTAGTAGCAGTAGTAGCAGTAGTAGTAGCAGTAGTAGCAGTAGCAGCAGCAACAGTAGCAGTTGAAGTAGTCTGAAATTATCGCGCAATACTTACTCTTGCCTGAAGTAGAATATCTAGAAAATCAAGGTATTTTGCTCTTCGTGGAGAATTCATATCACTTTCTGTTCGTTTCTTCAACGTTTCCCGCCTTTTTCTAATAGCCTCTTCTGATTTATTATGCAGTAATCGGATGATACGCCTCCATTTGAAGCCAGCAGGGGAGATTTGGAAGATTGGCTCAAAAAGATAGGGAGGAAATCGAAATCGTTTTGCGTACAATTCGCAAAAATCTAACACTGCATTGGTATATTCATTGTTCCTGCAATCAAAGAGAAAAGATGACAAAACGTAGTACTTGCTTTAAAAGAAGTTTATTTCAAATAATGTTATTATTTATTTGGGGCATTTGTAAAGAAATTAAGTAGAAATGAAAAAGAAAAACATTACAAGAGACCTTTTTGTTCCAAATTTTTTCTTGTAACTGGATAATTAAAACGTGCAGTACTTACTGCTCATGATAACCTAAACCTAAAATCGAAATCGATTGATTTAAAATAATTTTGTAGATGCTGCATATAAAATTTTAGCTCTTTTCGTCGTGTGTGTGTGGGGGTGTAAGTGTAAGCACCTTCAAACGAGGAACCAACCTGATTTTTTACTATGTAATCAAGTATTTCCTTCTAATTGAAGAAAACTTTAAATATCTAAGTTTTGCTTTCAAGAGACAACTGGGCATCTTTTAAAACTAGTGCTCCCGCTCAAGCTTGTTCACAGGACATCGCCGGACAACGGACTGGAGACGCCCTCGGTAGTTTTCATGAGCAGATGACTTGGAAACGTTCCGCATGTTAAAGGACATGTTCAAAGTTTAACGTTTGCCGGTTTTCAAAAATCCCAATTTACATAAATTCCCTAAAGTCGTTGTGTGCAAAATTATAATCCAGGCTTCAATGGTAATTGAAATTCCAAAGAACCCTTTCCCCCAAAAAACCACAATGCCGCGGTGCAAGCATTTTGCGTTATATATTTTAATGCAACATATAATGTGGGTGGCATTCTGGTTCTTGGGGAGGAATACTCATTTTGGACTTTTTTCAGGGGGCCTGAACACTAAATGGAATTGCAGATCAACAACAACAACTATTACATACACCATACCACATAACTAGTGTGGTAAGGGCATGCTAATCTACCAAGAGATCAGTATTCATAGCCGGGATGGGCATGTCAACAACAGCTGAGGCATGCATTCTGGGTATCAAAATCATACTAAAATAGCCAGGTGATTATTTGCCTCACTACATGGTGAATGAAACTATTGGAACTGTGTCATGGGAATTGTGATTTATTAGCTCCTATGATAGCCCAGCTTGCTCATGATATCATACGCAGTCATGGGCCAGCTTTATGCGGCCATTGTGCTGTATTCCATAGTCTGCTTTGTGTGAACCACAGTTATCTACTCCAAATCTCAGTAGCTTAAGCTATGATAATTGGGTATTGTATAAAGGGCTGCCTCGTGTAGCCTCTTTGTAGCTTATAAGGATAAGCATGTCTAGACATCAATTAACAAGCTCCATAACATAGGGCAAAAGCTATGCAACATCTTCCTGTTTCTTCATTTAAGTAATCCATGCGCCATGGGGAATGGAGGAATACTCTAGGCTTAGCTTTTTCCAGAGAGCATGCCCCTGAAGTTTCGCAGAACTTTTCTCATTTTCCTCTATACAAGTGTATTTTGGTGGATAAAAAACATTTGGTACATGTTAAAGAGTTGTAACACACCAACTCAATCTTGATGGTGAAATATAACTCGGATGATATAGAAGGCCTCCTTCTGTCCTTATCAGGCGATGTACTTTATATTTTGGCATGTTTTTAAAGCTTTTCATATAAATTAGCCCCCCTTACGATTAAGCCTAAAATCACGCCCCTCGTAGGTGTAAACAGGAGCGATTTTTATAATAATCCGAATCGTTTTATTCAATCAGACGACGAAATGGCGTTTTACACCACAGAAAACACACCGGATTGATTCCCACTGCATGACACTGGTTGGGGGGGAAAAAACAGAACCCCCTTTGGTTTTTAATATCAATGAGACAATATCAATGCGTAATAGACACAGTCTTTATTTGAACAAGAGCATCAATGGTGCTAAAGCTTCATAAGAAAGTGTGTTGGAGCTGAGTGCAGGAGTGTGTTTTATTTTTTTGGCTTGTTAATGTACACTGTACTCATATAGTTGGCCATTTTGTATGCATACTTGACCTCAACCAAAAATCGATTACCCACCAAGTTTCATGACATACCCATTTGACTTTTGGATGACCCCAATTCCTTGAATGACTCCCCAATGTTGGCAATGCTGACTGTTGACCACACGCACAAATGTCATTGCCGATCCATTCCCACTAGCAATTATCATCTTTATGCTTTTGCTTGTGAGACGCATGCAATTAAACCACATACAGATATACACACACATACGATGCATACATACATACACTCATCAGCACACAACACTCAGACGACACATAACATTAGTAGGGTTTTACTTTTAAGTATAATTATTTAAAGAAAAACACACGACACATAATACAAAGCATGTTCAAGTGTAGGCCTACATGGCACATAAAGGTGCCAATTTTAGCTTTTGAAGTAACAATGATCCTGGGAAGGGTTAAGAATAATTGAAAGCAATAGACAAGATGATCGAGGTATCCAATGCTCCTAGTTGCTCACACCTATCTCACTACATTGTTTTCCTCTAGAAAAGTTGAATTTCAAGCTGTTTTCTTTCATAGTTTTAGAAGTTCCCATTAATAGGTTTTCACAAATATTGTTCAAAGATCCATCAGTATGTCCAATAAATTCTACATTCGATTGACTCCACTCTGAAAAATACCTCAATCACTTTTGACTGTAACATGATCTTACAAGGATTTTTTCTGGTCACATTTGACTGGAAAATTTGTAAATTTGACCAGAATTCTTGTCAAACTTTACTTTATTCTGGTCAAATTTTTGAAATACAAACTCGTACGATCATATTTAACTAGGTATTTTTAAGATTGATATTAAAATGGTAGCGAAAGGTCCATTATTATAGGTCACAATACGTCACATAGGTCACCACATGTGGGACGCTACCCAATGGTCATTCTAAGTGTCATGAAAATCTGTCGACATATGTGGATACACAATACAATGTTTATAATTATGACCATTTTAAAGGACACATGAGGTCACATGAGGTCACCAACATGTGGACCACTACCCATGGCCACTGTAACTAAGTGTCATAGAAATCGATCAACATATGTGGATACCAAGCAATTTTATAAAATTTTGACCATTTAAGGTCACAAGGTCACTGAGGTCATCAACATGGACACTACCCAGGCCGTTGTATCTAATTGTCATTAAAATTATCGATCGACATGTGGATACCCCAAGCAATTAAATTCTTGACCACTTAAGGTCCCGATGAGTCACACAGGTCCCCATGAGGTCAACCACATGTTGGGACACTACCCAAGGGCCACTGTATCCAAGTGTCAGAGAAAATCGATCAACATATGTTGATACACCAAGCAATTTTATAAGTCTGACCATTTTAAGGTTGCATGAGGTCACAAAGGTCCACATGAGGTCATTCAACATGTGGGACACTACCCAAGGGCCGTTGTAACTAAGTGTAATGAAATCCGATTCGACTATGGATAGCCAAGCATATTTATAATTCTGACCATTTATAGGTCAAATGAGGTCACCCACATGTTGGACAATCCCAAGGGCAATGTATCTAAGTTTCATGAAAATCGATCGACAATATGTGGATACAACCAGCAATGTATAATGAATACCATTGTAAGGACACAAAGGTCAATGAGGTCAGCATGTGGGACACTACCCAAGGGGCCACTGGTTCCTAAGTTCATTAAACGATCCAATATGTTGAATACACCACGCAATTCTATAATTATGACCATTTTAAGGTCACCGAGGTCACAAGGGTCACATGAGGTCACCAACATGTGGACACTGCCCAGGTGGCCATTTATCAAGTGTCTATAATCGATCACATTGTGGATACCCCAATTCAATCAAGTCAAATTTTATAATTGCTGACCCATTTGAGGTCACCAACGTGTAGGACAGTACCCAAGGTTCATTTTATCTAAGGGCCATAAAGCGATCGACATATGTGGATACAACCAACAATTCGAAATTCGAACCATTTTAAGGTCACACTGAGGTCACCATCCTGTGGACCTACCAAGGGTATTTTATCTAAGTGTCAAAGAAATCAATCGACATCTGTGATACAACCCCAAACAATTTTATAATTCTGATCATTTTTTGGAAAATGCCTCTAGATGAACTTTGTGTGTGGGACGCCACTCGCGATCACGGTAAGCTCTGTGGGTCACTACCCAGGACCATTACATGCAAGGACATAAATTTGGTGCATGTCTTTGGAAACAGCAGGCAATTATTAGGGTTAACATTTTGACCACATGCCACAAGATGATACAAAGACTCGTGTATCAGGTTTTGTGGATCTAACATTAATGTTAACACAAAATGTTCACAATGCAGAACTTTACTTGGACTTCATGTAGCCTTTTTTTTTCTCTAAGTGTATGTGAAACTTGCCGAGCTAACTTTGCCCAAATTGAAGGGAGGAGCCAATGGTACCTCTCTTCAGAGCTCTTATAAGTTATCAGAAAGAACATACGAATAAGGCATTTTCATTTGTTGTCGTCGTTACATATTACGATTAATTAATAAAAGTGCGCTTTGGTTCATTATGTTTATATTGGATCAGAAAAGACGAATGCTTACGCTTTCGATTGGGGTAGACGGTTCCTATAGGTCCCATTGATGCGATTGGTGTGTCATTTACTAGTACTTCCGTACAATGCCGTACATACAGCTAAGATATTGGTAGAATTTGTTTTCCCGGTTCCCAACCAAAATTTGATCATATACACGAGTGTATGTCGGTCAATTGGGGTGAATTCATGGGGCTACGAAACGCGATAGGCAAATACAATGCGTGGTTTCTGGGAGCGGAAGGAGTCCCGTTGTCCCCTTAAAATAACTTGAAATGTTATAAAAAAACCAGAGAAGATGTAAACAAACTGCTGTTCCAGCATAGACCCGCTAACTTCGTGATTTCGTTAGGATCTAGGCCCAGGCGAAAATGTATGAATGATGTTCCCGCAATCAAATTGGTGTGCTTTTACGTTTGCTAATTTTCGTTATAATCCTGCCGCTAAATTGATTAAAATCAGTAAATCCCAAGTTTTGGATCAGCACCTGACTGAACAATCTGCCGATAAATTTTCATGCAATCCCCTATTCTGAGAGCATCGGTGATGATCTGCTAAAACAGGGAAGGCTTGCTAAACACACAATACATGTATCTCATTGCAGGTGTTACCAGATTTCTATCTATTCGCCGCTCACAGAAATTTTGGTTTTTTTTGAGTAATCTAAGAATAAAAGACATTAGCTGACTCATTGTACCAGCTTTGAAGTTTTCTTTGCAGTTTCTGACTGAGCATTTACTATGTGTCATTCATCCCCATGTATCAATGGACTACCAAACAGCATTCTCATATATGTACTTAGAGTAAACCAAACTAAAACAAACAGTAATAAGTCAAAGTATTTTACAAATCTTTAAAAATTCCCAACCTAGGTTTGCAACTCCGCAATAAATGATAACTTTTGCTATAATTGCTCAAATGTCATTCTCATAGTTATTTGGGATGTGTAAAATGGAAAAAACACACACACCACACAGACAGCATGCGATCGCACATGCATTAGACGCTGCCCGTCGGTGTGAATTTCGATTCAACAGAACCTTGTAGGCCTATTACGATAACTTGTTTCAAAATTTGAACATAGTTTGAACGGAGCATAAAACATGGACGATGTGAGAAATGTCATGACTATAGCTGAAAGTCCAAATCTTTTCAGCCGTAGGATCATCTATGTTAAACACTGACCGACTTACTGCGAGTCATCTGCGATGGCCTTGTTGGCACGCACTTCATAACAAACGCCTTTTGTAACAATTGTTCTGAACTGCGTAAGCATCTTGTGCCGCAAAAAAGGGACAACATCGACGCACTTTAGAACAACAATTAAAAGTTGATGAAATTTTCAAAGATCTTCCATTTAATACTTACTCCCACGTACAAAATTGTTACGAATTGCGTTAATCTCTCTTGTGACAGAACAAAATGGGACAACTTCGAGTGCACTTTGAAACAAATCAAATTCGATGGAAATTTTCGAAGCTTACATTAAACGAACACTACTCGCTCCATAACAACTCGCCCAATACCAAACTCGTACATAGCAAATCGCCCCATACTTAATTAGTCCCATATATTGACTCGCACCTTTGATTGCCCCATATCAACTCGCTCCATAACAGCTAGCCCATTACTAATCTGCCGAAGCCAACTCTTCCAATATAATCTAAGCCCTACCACTATGCCAAGGATATACTCGCCATAAAAAAAAAAAACATTACCAAATCACCTACTATCAAATAGTCCATGCTCACTTCAATCGCTATATTTATTAACTCGCCAAGATCAAATAGCCGAATTTTCAACTCGGCCGATACCAACTCGCCCATTTATTAACACGCAATATCGATCGCCTCTTTCAAGTTCGCCTTATTAATAAACTTCTCCGTTTTAAATGGACAATATTAACTCCCACATTATCTCACCTCATATACTTGGCCTCCAATATCATTTCACTACCTTCATTCAGCCCATCTTATAATTTGGAAATATATTCAATATCTTCGAAGACGATACACATCAGCAACTCACTTTGTTACGAAATTGTTACAAAGTATGTTAAGCTAATACCTGCTGTTCTATGGGGTAGTACAAGACACACCACTGTAATTGAGTCTAAAAAATGCTTATGATGTAGGATCCTGTCGCAGACACGCTTAACTCAACTCAAACTCAAATATAACTCGGCCTACCAACTACCATTACAAATCTTAATATTTATTCATGACGATACTTCAGCAAGACAATATGTAACAATTAATAGTACCAAAGCGAGTAAAACTGTTTTTGATACTGCTCATATCGACAGTAGAGAAATGACAACTCAACACAATGTAGCGAACTAACATGATCAATTTGTCCAATTATTAGCACACTCCATTTCAACCCCATATCAATGGCCAACCATATTTCAGCCCACTTAACTAAAAAAAATATCTTCCGTAAACGATAAACAAATTTGACAACTAAAATTGTAACAAAAAATGTTACAAACTGCGATAAAAGTTTAAAAAGAGAACTTCAACGCACTATATTGTAACAATGTGATAACAAAGTGTTTAAGCTGCTGTGCTCCTCTATTTCCCTAAAGTCCCTTTCTGTCGAATAGAGCAACAGAGAGCTCAACCACTTTATGCACTTTATGAACAAAGGTTTTGCTGAAGTCATATTGTCATGGAAAGATATTTAAAAAAATATTTTTAATTTATAAAGTGGACTGAATTAAGGCGAGGCGAGTGGGTAGGGTTCAATTTCAAGGCAAATCTGACAAGGAATTGGCCTAAAGATTATTTTTTTAAATTACTTCTCTATGTATGAACTTAGTGTAGTGCAGTTACTTACTGTAATATAGAGCAACAGCAGCAACGCACTTGTAACAATTTTGTTAAAAGTGGGTTTGAAGCTGGTCCCTTTTAAACATTTTTAGGCACTTTGTAACAATTTTGTTACAAAGTGGGTTGACGCTGTCCCTTTAAAGAAAAAAACGTACTTTGTAACAATTACGTAACAAAGGTGGTGGGTTGGCTGAGGTACCATAATCATTGTAAGATATTTAAAGTATTTTAAGTTGTAAATTTTTGGGTTGAGTTAACATTAACTGCTTTTCGGTCGTGTATTTTTAACTGCGAAATAATGCTGGTTATTTTTTGTATTGTCTATGTTTTAGTTGCGCTTGCATTGCCACCAAAACAAGAAAAAAAAGCCATAGCGTCGTTTTTTTTCGTTAATTAGTATGGGCATAGGAGCCCCCTCCGAAGTGCCCGTGCCAAAACTGGAAAAAAAATTATAGAGTTAACGTGATTCTGATTTTCATAATGCATTACCTAGTTACATAGACGAAATAAATAACCAAACAAACAAAAAATCTTGGAAAGTATGACATTATATTGTATATTCATTCATATCGCAGTTCACGCTGTAGAAACTTATGGTAAATTACATGTTAAAAAACATGTTAACGTTAAAAAATATGAAAGGTCAAGAATATTTAAATATTTTTTTCTATTTTGTTAGTGTGTTCAAGGTATCCCTTAAGCATAGACAGCGCAGCTTAACGCCTTTTAAACAATTTTGTTACATAAGGTGGGGTTAAAGAGCCCTTAAAAACATTAACGCACTTGTAAACAACTGCCGTTACAAAATGGGTTGGCTGAGGTACATCGCCATGGGAAGATATTTAGAGTATCTTTAAGTTGTAAATTGGCCTTGAGTTAACACCTTAATGCTAGAATAGGGCCCTGCAAGGGGGCCCATTGTTTTTTGTTTGTTTGTTTTCTCTTCGGTCCGTGTATTTTAACGCTGCATACGCTGCGATGGATTTGAATGTTTGCCTAAATGCAAGCGCAACTAAGATAGACAAATACAAAAACATATAATTAAAATATTGCCAGCTTTAAAATACGCGGCCCGAAACACAAAATGGGCCCTTAGGAGACCCCTTATAAAGTTAATTGTTTTTTTTTTTTTTTTTTTTTTTAAAATTACATGAAAAATCTTCCCATGACCATATTCTTCACCAACCCACCTTTGTGTTTTTTTTACAAAGTGCGTTAACAAAATTCAAATGGGACAACTTCAACCAAAGTTGTAACCAAATTGTTACAAGTGCGTTAAAGCTGCTTTGCTGCTTTCTTTATGGCATACAGTATAACTGCAATAACATAAGTAACACGATAGAGAATAGAACCCACCCCCTCATATCAAAACCCCTACATTATTTCAGACCACTGAAGCAACCCACTATGTAACAAAATTGTTGCAAAAGTGCGTTAAGCTGCTTCTGTGCTATATGGCAGTAGGGGATAACTTCCATGTATATTGAACGAAAAAACGACCCTAGGATTTGATTATTTTTGCGGCAAAACACAAAAACAACTAAAAGATAGACAAATCAAAAAAAAATATTAAACTAAATATATTGCAACGTTAAAATACCCGAACCGGAAAAGCCAAAAAATGGGCCCCTAGCAGGCCCTTTACTCAGTTAAGTGTTAACTCAATACTTTTTTTTTAATACCTTCCCAGGAAGACACACCTCAGCAACCCACTTTTTGTAACAAAATTGTTAACAAAGTGCGTTAATTTTTTAAAAAGGGACACTTCAACCACATTTTGTAAGAAAATAGTTACAAAGTGCGTTAATTTTTTAGTGTGTTGAGTTATCCCTACGCCATACCCTTAACACCCAAATGCCCATTTTGCCACTTTTCAAAAATCGCGAAGCGGAGCCCCTGCCTTGTGTTACAGGGAAATTATTAGGGGACTCCTCGATCGGAACAACAAAATACCGCTACTCGCTTTTTGGGGTGATCGCCAGGTTTCTAGTCATTTTCCTTTAGGGATGTACGGGATATGCTTCTCCATTGTGTTACTTACTGTAGGAAGTAATATTTTACTGCCATATAGAGCAGCAGCAACTTACGCACTTTATATAATTTTTCTTACAAAGTGGGTTGAAGATGTCCCTAAACGGAGATAACGCACTTTGTAACATTTTTAATACGGGTGGGTAAAAGGGGGTTGTGGAGCACTTGGTATCGGCCATGGAAGGATATTTGAAGTATTTTTAGTTGTTAAAGTAATACTTGGCATTAGTTGGTATCGGGCTAGTTTATAGGGCGAATTAATATGGGGGGGTGTGATGAAATGATGGCAAGTCATATGGGGTGAGTTAATATGGGGCGAGTTTTTAATCGGAGGAAAAAGTTGGTATGGAAAGCGAGTTGATCTGGGCATGAGTTAAACTGAACGAATTAATAATGGCGATTTGCTATGGACGAGTTGGTATGGGCGAGTTGATGCGGGGCAAGTTAGTGTTCTTTGATGGAGAGTCTTCTTTGAATGATTTCGTCAAAATAGATTTTGTTACAAAGTCGTCGAAGTTGTCACCTTTTCTGTTTTGTCAAAAGACAGCTTAACGCGTTCGTAACAATTTCGTGGGGAGAATGTTTTAAATGGAAAAATCTGTGACAATTTCATTACTTTTTAATTTTGTTATGAAGTGCGTTGCAGGTGGCCCTTTTTTTGTCTGTCCCCAATAGGTGCTAACGCGTTCGTAACAATTTTGTTACAAGTGCGTTTTTGTTATGAAGTGGGTGCCAACAATGCCCCATCTTATGTTGTTTCAGCTGTGATGCGACGTCACGGGTCGCGTGTGTTCTGTGAACCTTGGGCAAAATTGGTGACCAATGACAATGCGGATGATAAAACAATGGATAAATGCCATGGGAACAACCATTGCCTGCAGGTAGGGATTGCACCATAAGCTACCAAACAAGAACGAAAATTGGTGCATCTTGCACAAACCTCAATTTCGCGTAAAACTAGCCATGAATATAGTACCATAAGTTAAATCGTAACAATAATAATTTCATGCTAGAACCAGGGATCCTAAATAAACTTTATTTCGATTAGACCCCTTTTGTGAAGTAACATTCTTGATCCACCCTATCTTTCCCCATACCAAAATACAATACATACTCACATTTCATCAAGTCTAATATCGCCCCCCTAAGAACCAAAAGTACCCTATAAGTACAAATGGTTCGCTCCATAGTCCGCACCTGTTCGCACGACAACATACCCAGGCCGGACACAACATTACAAATATTAATGGCAGAACTTGAATCTCGAAATCTCACAAACTCTTCTAAGTGAGAAAAATCGCTACATTCATAAAATACAACAATATGCCTAAAGAAGACAAACATAGGCACAACCCCGAAACAAAACATTACTGCAGACGGGACGTCAGACGCAATAGCACAGACTCCATTTATATTTCACTTTACGCAACACCACTCCAACCCCCAAATATAAAATGGTGCGCTCTTCACATTCCCAAGTCCTTTTTAATGAATAGTCATTTTACACACAAATGACCTGCACATGACAAATTAATACAGGGCCCTACACATAACCCTTTACACGTACGGCTTGTACGTGAACGTACATATAATCACAGAACAATCGGTGCATGATTCTTTGGTCGCGTCATTTGAACCATAGTTGATCGAGGTGTCGCTATTAAAAAACACGCTCACAACGGTTGCGTTCGTATACAACAAACACACACGAGAGTGTTGACTTTTGTTACTTGGTCGGTACCCAAAACAGCCAAACACAAAACAAACGGCAAAATAACACACTTCTAGGCCGATTTTGCCTACGAACTGCCTTCACCTTGAAGAGCACATACCCCACTTTCACACGACCAATTTTGAAAATCTCTCAATTGAGGTTGAAACGGAGATAGATTTTTTCTCCCGCTCTGCCGAATCGGCCCGAGTAGATTGGCTTCATATCGTATGAGCCAAAACGACAACCCGGGGACAAACCCCAAAAGTTAGCTTACAACTTACCCAGATGCCCTTAGCCTCTGTATTAATGCCTCGTTTGTTTCGGGGTATGTTATTTTTTAGCTGTAATCTCTAATTGAAACAATTTAGATTTCATTTTGTGAAATAGTCAGTGATTTATAATTATTTCTTAGAGACAGTCCGTCGCTCATTAACAATTCCTTAGCGACAACTCGTAACTCTACTACTTCTAACGGAATACACCGCTTTTCACATTAAATCGAGAGGCCTATACAACAAGCATCCGCATCGGTGACAATGGTGAATGTTCAAACTAATACAATCAGATTGTTTCAATCAGTGGATTGACTGTATATGAGATTTGACTCAATGTTTGAATTTTCCTTTGCTGGATTCACAATTAAAACGCTTCTTAAGATACAGAAGAACTTACTCGTCAGTTTGGCATTGGCTATCGTAGCTAAACGAGCACTTGAGTAAACTATCGAGAGTCATAAGAGACACCGGATGAAACACGTCAACAGATTGCCCCTTTGTTTCCGCAAGCTTGTCCTGTAATATCAAAATATATTGTATAATTACTCACAATATAAACAAAACTTATGTGCGTGTATACATAGCAAGAAAAACAATGTCAATCATTCAAAATTCCAGGCAGTCCTTTATCAACATAACCAACGGAGATCGCACGAACTTTTATGGGTATTAGCTTTAATCAATGATGTAAGGGCATTTAAAATTATACAAATTAAACAAATCTCAAGTTGATGTATTTGTTTTTAATTAAGGCAACTCTGTCCAAGCACTAAACGATTATACATCTATGTCCTATTTTGGATGCCGATTACACCCATTTCTAATTACATCAACTATAAAAGATTAAAAGAAATATCACTAATATTTAAAGAAATATCCGTTATGCAAAGAGGATTTTCTGTTTTGGTAACTTTGTTAATATACAATTTCACTTAGATACGACCAATATTTAACTTCCAAAGCAAAAACTTGCGTTGTTTTTAAGAAAAAAAACATTTATTTTATCATTTATGACTTATGAAATAATATGTATATTTTCTCTTTATGAGAATAAAAAAAATATAGCCCTTTTTGGACAACATTTTCAACAAAATTCACAACTATAGAACAGACACAACAGGTAGCAATAATCATTCTGGCGTAGTACAAGATTACAAGTAACATTGTTTTATGTGCCTCATTATCATTATATGACGTGCTTGCAGCGTGCCTGATACAAACCAGAAATATATTCGTAGAATCAACAAAGATTTTGATGTATGGTCTCAGTATTTCAAAGTGGAATCCTGGGGTTAATAGGCGCCTATGTCTCATCCACCTGGAGCCTTCTGATGTCAGAAGTCCATCACCCAACCATGGCCGTATCATGTTGAAAATAAAGTTATCCTTTGAATCTGAAATTTAGGAGAAAAAAAACGATCAACGTGCATAAAATGAAGATGAAATGTAGAGGAAGGATATTTCATTAATTTGTGAGAAAACTGCTCGTACTGATAGCCTTTCCGGTTGATCCCAGTTGAAAATTGTTCCATTTCCATAATATTATCACAGTAGTGAATATGACACAACCCACGATAATTGATGGTACGTGTATGGAAGTGCCAGCAGGGCCGTATGGAGGATTTATTTGGGGGTGCGAGACTTCGAAAAAGTGGACTTTTTCGAAAAAGTGGACCTAACTCCCTTAAAATGGTCCTTTTCTGGACTTTTCGAATATTTCACCACCAAAAAGTGGACTTTTTTGTCAATATTTCTCTAAATTTTGGTCCTTTTAATAAAAGAAATCATCAAAAAGCGGACCGTTTGCCCCTTTTGTGGAAAACGCACCCCCTCCCCTGCGTACTGCATATAACCCTTAAATCACTAAATGCCATTTTCCCACATTTCAAAAATCACGGAGCAGTGTTTAGGATGAAATTGCTCTAACAAAACAAATTGCATCTTTTTTGCGATGATCGTCAGGTCGGTAGTCATTTTCCCTCTTGGGACGTAAGGGTATAAGAGAACACGATACACATATATCGGAACAAGCACCTTTAATATGTAATTGCGTTTGCTTAGTTATGATATTTTTCTACAGGTTACTCTGTGAGATACCCTATAGATAGATGTTTTTTGTTTTATTTTTGTTTGTCAGTCGATCGGTCGGTTGGTCGGCGGATCAGTCAGTAGGTCGGTTGGTCTGGTTTTTTTTTCTCAGAATGTTTTTCTTATTCTAATGATATCGTCCCCTTAGAGCCAGAACTGGTTATGTCCAATAATGGAATTTTGAGATAGATGATTTTTAACTTTTGATTTTTGATAAAAAAATAAGGAAATCAAGTATAAGAAGTATTTGAAAATCTGGAATAAGAAGTAATCTTCCAGGTTCATGTTACTTATACTTTTTCAAAGTTGATAGCCTCACACTCGTTAATCCCATGGATGGTCGAAAAATTCCAAAATGGACATAGCCAGTTCTGGCTCAAGGGGACGATATATTCTTGAAAGTCATACCGAAAGGCATCACGATCGACGACAAACTAACATGGAACGAACATATCAACTCTGTCACTACCAAAGCGTCTCACGCAATTGGTACAATCTACAGAGTTAAACACCAGCTTCCAGACTACACCTTAAAATCACTTTACAACACACTAGTTCTCCCATACCTTAGCTACTGTAACATCATCATGGGCCTCCAACTATCATTCACGACTCACCAAACTAAACATCACACAGAAATGGGCCATTCGCACTATCACAAACTCACCCCCAGAACTCACACTTTACCATTATTTTACTCACTGAAAACACTTAAATTAGAGCACCTCAACCAACTTCAAACAGCGCTCTTCATGTTTGACTATCACAACAATCATCTACCTCCGAACTTCAGCAATTACCTTACCACAAACCCACAAATCCACAGCTATAACACCAGACAAGCCGACAAACTTCATCTTCCCCTCCCAAAATCTTCCTCTGAAAAGCACTTTATTCAGTATCACGGCGCAAAAATTTGGAAGGATCTTCCAGAATACATCACAAAATCACAAACAAAAATACTTTTAAAGCTCAACTGAAAAAAACATTTCATAAACCAGTACAATTCGTTTTAAATTTCTCCCCAATTCCTTATTTCTCTCCTCACCTTTTCTTCATCCTATTTCTATCTTAATTCCTTACTTTTCTTCACCTCTACCTCTTCTATCTCTGCTTCTCCATTATGGAGTATTATTACATACCTCAGCAAGACATGTTGAAAAGTCAGTCCTTCTTGTCCACACTCCCGTTTCCCGTATTCCCGTTAAGTGTTTGTTTAGCTTAGATATATTGTTTGTTTTTGTTTGTTGTCTCTGTTTTTTGTTATGTATATTTACCTATGTAATATTCTTTATTATCCCTTACTTGTATCATTATTGTAATATTGAGTATATTTTACTTGTATGTTTTACAGGGCCAGCAATAACTATAAGCCCTATCTGGTTGTCCATTACTGGTCCTAGCATTTCATATCCCTCACCTGTTCATCTTAGTACAGTCTACAATTGATACTTTATGTATTATTATATAATATACTGTATTACACATTTCTGTCACATACGATATGTTATGCTGAATAAATTGAATTGAATTGAATACCAGCGTTTGCTAAAACTCTCTTGACATATTCCGGGTTCACAACCAATACCAAGCAGTAGAAAGGTCCAATCCATTCACGGCCCACGTTTTCAATTGTGGTCCAAACCTGAATAACTTTATCATGAAATTCTTTGGTGTCTTCCGACGGGTACTAAAAACAAAGCAAAATAACATTGAATAAGAAAACAAAGAAAACGAGGAATCTTCTTTTCTTCAGTCGGGTCTATGTTTTGTATTTGAACCTGATGAAGCAAGCCTCCTATATATACATTATACACTCTAAATTTCAAGGATTTAAAAATAAATCCTTTAGGATTGTATATAGTTAGTGACGAATCAAAATAGATTTTAAGGAGAACCAGTACAGCGAATAATATTATACATTTACTCTATAAAATAATTATTGACCACATATCGAGTGGTTTCATCTAAAACGGAATTATATTAACCATAACGATGAATTAAAACCACCAAGTTTGACCATGCGCTATTTAAAATTCGCGCTATTGTATAACGTGTTATGCGATACCGTCGGCACGTTTGCATCATACATGCCACAGGAAATGCACATTATAAAAGCGTCACATGGGAAGATGTATGACGCTACTGTGCCGTCCGTATCCCATAACACGTATACATATCCCATATACACTAGCGCGAATTTCAAATAGCGCATGGTCAGACAAAATATTTTAATTCATTTTTATGGTTAGTATAATTCCGTTTTTCCATGAAACCACTCGATATGTGTTCAGTAATTATTTTTATAGCGTATATTGTATAAGTTATTTTTAGTACGGTTCTCCTTTAAAAGTAAATCTCATTTGCCTTAGATTCGTCATATTAGATTTGAATTCAAATCTAATGATTTAATGTTAATGCAATAGAGATTAATTTTAAATCCTAACATTGGTTGGTCACTAACCACAATCTTAAGGGTTAACTTTTAAATCCCTGAAATTTAGAGTGTACAAAATTAACATATTTCTCTTTTATCATTAATTTCGCTAATTTTCCCAAATGAATCACCTTGTAAATTCTTGAGTGATCCTTACAAATAATAACAGCGGGCTCATTTTCAACCAAATATAAAATTCCTTCGATTTGCTCTCAAATGTTTGACGAAGACCTAGGAACAACAAAAATACATTTTCACACGATGTACATGAATCATAGTACACAGACGTCAAATACGATGCCAAATACATACCATGATTTTGATCTTTTTTTGTAAATACATTGTAATTTTTATCAATGTGTTAAATGAACATCATGGACTTAGCTCATTGATTCTGCAATCACAAAGGTGATGAGTCAAGTGGCGTGCATACGAAGGGGTATCACTGACCTCTACAAATTGGATAGCGGGCTGCCGCACAGTTGAATGGGCGCCGAGTGAAACAATAGGAAGTTGCTTTTCGCCTTGGCAATATGGCTGGAAACAATGCATACACCTGCTGGTGCACATATTCCACACAGATGTTCTATTGTTATACAAAATTCCTTTAACTTGACAAGGTGTATGCATTGTTTCCCGCCATATTGCCAAGGCGAAAAGCAACTCAGCCCCGCAATCCATGTGTAGAGGTCAGTGAGGAGTCTGTGAGTGGAATCAACTGAACGAAATTACACGTCTCGAACCCGGACACTCGCTTTCTAAGCGTGAGAAATACCAATCGACCACATGTGAGTGGAATCAACTGAACGAAATTACACGTCTCGAACCCGGACACTCGCTTTCTAAGCGTGAGAAATACCAATCGACCACATGGATACCTGGATACCATGCATTGAAACGAGCACTAATGTATTTCAGTCTGTTTTAGTTTCAGGCATCCGAAATATAAAGTGATTTTTTGAAGAGAGGTGGGCATGTATGCATGATTATAAAAGAAACCTACTCTCTTAATTCCTTTAGATGTTTTTAAGTCTAAGGTGACTGGAATTAGTGACAACACCTTTTGGGGATTTTTTAAAAACAAATCCTTTTCTTGTGAGTTGTAATTAAAAAAACCGCTCATTCAGGAAAGATTTTTTCTTCAATGGTTTTTTTTTAATTGTTAACACTTTATTGTTGCTTGAATGTTTACTTGGTTGTTTAACAGGGATAAAAGGCTATCAGAAGATTTTTATTTGGGTCTTCGGACTTTTGGTTCAGAAACACTATGGTCATTTACGGAGCGACCCTAAAAAATTCTGTTTGGCCGATTTTAAGCCATACAATGCGGAGAGACTGACAACCGACGTATACAATAATACATTTTAGCAAAGACAATTGCTAGACACACATGCAATTTCAGATCTTATCGATTCTCTCGACAAAAACATATCAGTTTGAATAAACAGGTCTATTGAGTACCATAATTATATTAAAATATCTTCAACAAATAAGTTGTTCAATCATTAAAGAGTCGGTTATTGTTGAAATATCACCCCAGCATCAATGTTCATCAGTTAATGAACATAATGAAACACTGCGCAGAGATTTGTGTTTTATCCATCTACAGGTACTGGCGAATTGGCACAAATGCAGTCCATACCTCAGGCGTCCATTAATGCTCGAGAGAAGAAAGAGAAACTAAAGCTGAAGTTTCTGTAAATAAATTGGAATTAAAACTTAAAATTCAATATCAAGTGATATGTTCTTGAACTCGCCACCCATCCAGCGGTACATTGCGTGATTCTAAGAAAAACGCATCTATCGAGACTGAGTTAAATAACATCAGAAGTAGCACCCTACCCATCCAAAAGTATACATTTTCTAAGAGGAAATTTTGAGGAATTCAAGTATGCCACTAAAAATTGGGGAGGGTGAAGTAGAAGCACATTATGGTTGAGAACATTTTACTTTCAAGGAACACAAAAAAATCTTTCTTGTAAGAGCCATATCTGAAACACAATTGACCCTACACTTATTTTCTTTCAGATAGATGTGATCCACATCAAATTTCCTTCTAGAAAATGTTATAACTGTGTGGGGTGAGCCTTTTCACAAATAAGATACATGAAGCAAACATTTCAAACGGGTGTATTGAAATTGAGCGAAAAAATATCAAAAAGTATTTTGAAGTCCACATTTTCTCATTATCATGCACTACAGTATGAATTAGAGGAATAAAGTGTGATTTTGGGAACTGGTACCGTCTTTACGACGAACTGAAACCACGGCGATACACATTAGTTTAAGGCCAAGAAAGAGGCGGAGGCCGAGTTCTTCACGAGAAAATAAGGGTGTCGCCCCGGGTTTCATTCGTTGTAAAGAGAGTACCGGTTCCCAAAATCATACTTGATTTCTTTAAACCGTCTTCAACATTTAAGGTCATCTTTAAACCCAATTTCGCGATACTTTACAGCTTATAAGTACGACAAGAAGGACTGGTCCACCAACCAGTAGTAACAAACAACAATCAAACAAACGCTTGAATGAAGCAACAATCATACGCAACGAGACGCAACGTTGGCAGGGACGTGTGCGAACGGAGCAAAACGCAGTATGACGCGGCGCTTAAACCTAAATTAACGTCACACAATACGCGTTGTCGAATTGAACTGGGCATCAGCAATGAAATTGCTTACATTTTCTGTTTAAGAATTATAATTATACTGAAATGTACCATGTCACTATCTTTTGAAAAAAAACAACTGAAACAACAAATAGTACGTGATACCTGGACCAAAACTTGTCCTGAAGTGGATTGTTTCATACACGTCAGTGACATGGCAATAAAACAGGTCTAGGTAGTCATCATTGTTCAGAGTAAAGTGGGCTCATCTCTATCAAGTTTAATTCCAAAAGCATGCAGTACAGTCATGGGGAATAACTGGCTTTGTTGACTAGTTTAAAATGGCCACGCATGGCGCAGATTGTTGCATTATGATCTGCAATTATGCGTGAACTCGTACTTTAGATTTGTAATTACAAGTGTCAATTAATCATGTGGAATATTCAATTAATCATTTAGATGGCCTGAAATAGTAATAATTGCCAATTAAGTCTGTGCAGAAGAAGTGAATGCACGATAATACACACTAGAAATGTTAACTTCCATCGAGTTGATGTGTACCGCTTCCCCCGCCTCCGTTTCCCCCGCCTCCACCACACTGCCCATCATGAATTCTCTTAGTCACGGTGTTATCATTAAAAATGCTAGAGATTCCTAATTACGGGCCTGAGAGTGCATTTATTTAGCTTTAAAATGAGACTAAAGCATAGAAATACCTTGATGTTTGGCCAGAGATATTCTCAATTCATTTCAAAGTCGAATTTGGAAAAAAAGTAACAGCACCAACTTTTTTGGGTGGGGTGGCGACGTTTCAAGACACATGGCCCACTCTGTTTTTCAAGCGGATGCAAACAACTTCTATGGTTCCACTTTGTTCAAGTTTCGGTGTAGGTGAAAAACCAGGAAATCTTGCTGAACCAAAGTAAACTTGGTCTTACACCAGCTATCTTGACTTTCTTATTTGGGAAATGAACATATTTCACTCAGCATTTTCTTTTGTATCTCCGTGATAATATTTTATAATCCCGCTAATTTATTCTCCCACCTCTTCTATGTAACATAATTTGGATGTTTAAATTTTATTAATCTCAAATCACGCTGAGGACCATGGGCATGGTACTCTAGGTAAACATGCTCTTTGTTTGGCTCAAAATCGCCCAACAATTTTTAAGTCTCGCAGCAAAATAGGCATAACTTCTCCTCAAAAATCAATGACACCAAATAAAAAAACGGTTTTCTGACAATCCTGTTTATCCCTCTTTATACCACATGAAACATGTGAGCATAAATAATTAACTATTTTAATTATTTTTTTTTACGCAACAATCTGTAGATAAAATATAAATCTTTAAATGATTTTTAAGCAGTTTTAACTCATTTAAAGGTTTTATTTTCAAATCAAACGGACTTATTTTCCCGTAGCCTTTTCACGGATTTATTTTTTTTAGTAAAATTAAAAAAAAAGGTTTTTGTCACTAATTCCAGTCTCTTAGACTTAAAATAAGTGCTAAGGAATTAAGACGAAGCGAACCTCATCCGCTCTGCTAAATCGTGCGTGTAGTACAGGCCCACCGATGTGTCTCTATGAAGCGTTTAGATTGTTAACCCTTGTCATATTTATAAGAGAATATCCTTATCCTTACGTGTTCAGATTTACACTACTCTGTGAACGAATAGAGAAATGTACAAAAAACCAAAAAAAATTATCGCCTGCAACCATTAAAATGTCAAAATCAACTGAAACTTTCACGTGTTTTTCTTTTCTCCAATACGCTACATCTCTGATCGACAATCAACCCCCTTATCTAGGGTTATGACGTGTGCGTGTGTGACTGGGTCACAAAGCTGAACCACAAATAACGTCCCGTACCAGATTCAACAAAGCTCATCTCGAGATAACAAGCGAACCTCAATAACACGCTTTACTAGCTTGAGCTAACATTCTTCTGGGGTTAGCAAACCTGAACCCTAAGTAACGGTCCTTATCTCGATATAATCAAGCTGAACCCAAATACAACGGTCCTTATCTTGGATTAACTAAGCTGAACCCTAAATAACGGTCTTTAACTTTAAGATTTAACAACGCTTATCTCGGATACCAATATGAACACAAATAACAGTCCTAATGGGTTTAACAATCTTATCTGTAGATAACAAAGCTCAACCCAAATAACGCGCCTTATCTGGAGATACCAAGCTGCATGAACCCCAAATATCGGTCCTTATCAAGGGTTACCAAAGCTTATCTATGGATAAGGTTCCTTATGCTAAGATAGGAAACCTAGCTCGAGATAAGCTTTGTTAACGTTGTGGGTTCCTTATGTTAAGATAAGGCATTTTTATCCCCCTTGAAGATAAGGAACCTTATCTCGAGATAAGTGAATACAACTTGAGCTCCATAACCTCTGATCGAATCATTTAAACACGTAAGGCATGTATTCCAAATGTGTTTAACACTGTTTATGTTTAAACGATCATCTCTGAGGTAATAGAGCTAATATTTTAATCAGACAAAATCATCCAATTTTCCAATTTATCGAAAAAATAGCGTTCTATACTTACATATCTATATTACTTGTTTTCATAATATGTTTGATGTTGTTGTTTGTTATTGTTTAAATATATCCAACTCCAACTCACTCTTCAAGATAAACGATTGTTTTAGATAAACGATTGTTAAACACATTTTTGAATAAGGCCGAAATGTTTACGTTAAAACCCACTATAAATGATCCAACTTCAATGACTAAGAAGTATCATTTCTTAATTCTAACACTAAAGCTTCCATAGTTCCGAGTATCACTTTCGGCCTCTCGAAAAGTGAGCCCTGTGTAAAGATAACACTCTGTATAACTGACGAGAACAAGCTGAACCCCTCTAAACGGTCCTAAGAAGATCAATTCTTTTCTGGGAACTTGCTTCCGTATCTGGGGATCGGAAACCTTAACTCCGAAAAGGACCGTTATTTGGGGCTCGCAGGCCAATAAAACGTCAGCGTTATTTGGAGCTCGCGCATCCTTTATCACTACTCGAGACTAAGGCGTCCTTATCAGGAGATAAGTGGCATTTCGGTTTGCTCGAAACCGGGGATTTGTAAGGAAATGATAAAAAGTGGGCTGCAGACTTTGGTTTTGAAACAGATCATTGTAGACCCCAGAACGGCACACGTGGGGAATGAGGGTGAGAATTTGTTAGATGCGCGGGTGGGGGGTTCTTCACTAACAAATCGCCACACTGGTTAATAAAGCTACCACTGTGCCAGGCTGAGAACCAGGATGGTATTCGCATCTGTATATTGATTTAGGTGTCAAAAAAAGATCAAAAAACCCCAGGAAGGTGTTTTCAATATAGAAAGCAAATATTGATGGTTTAAGGCTGATGCCTTGGAAATCAAGCAATGGTTTTTGAAAGAGGGACCATCTCTTGTTGATGCAAATAGTCTTTGGATTAATTCAAAAATAGGGTTATCGCGTTTCCATTGAATCATGTCCCATCTAAAATGCAAAAACAAAACCAAAAAGCTGCGCGTGGATTTCCCCAAAATCAAACGTCATCAAATGAATAGGGCATTAAAGCGAAACACACAGGAGGACTGGAACCTTTTTACGCCGTCCGTAAAAGTTTAAAAAAGAATACAAGGAAAATCATCATGGGGATATATGTCGTGAAAAAATGTTTGTCATCTACAAAGCAGATGTTTAGCTTAATTAAAACACTCCAGAATGACAACACTAGTATTTCTACTCTGAAGAGACCCGACTATGGTAAGGCTTATTATGGCTAGCCTGCAGAGGCCGAATTATTAAGTACCAATTCAAGTCACATTTACTATTGAAAATTTGGAAATATCCCTGCACTGAGCCTGAAATCGATGTTCCATCTATGCCGGAAATTATCTGAGACGACGGCATTATAAAACTGTTATCAGAGATGAATCCACAAATCCCAAGGCCCATATTGGGGTGTTCACAGGACCAAATATTAAAAATTACAGGCAAGAATAGGCCGGCACTCAAAATATTAATTCAGGCACTCAGTTTGACACTGCGTGAGTTCCACAGATTGGTTGTCTTTCAAATATCACCCCTATTTATAAAAAGGGCGGATAGGGCCAACTTAACCCAGCAAACTACGTTCAGTAAATCTTACACTGTCTGTAGCAAAGTGTTCGAACACATTTTAAAGTCGCCAGTAATGACACATTCTGGAATAATTATAACATCATATGTGAAATCAACATGGCTTTCGTGAACAACCATTCATGCGAGACGCAACTAATAATACCATCCATGAGATTGCGTCTCAAGTCGACCAAAGAAAACAGGTCGACGTGATCATAATGGATTTTGCGAAAGCCTTTGATAAGGTTCCCCACCAAAGGCTTTAACTGAAGTAAATCTTTATGGAATACGTGCAAGCGTAAATGGACGCGAAGCATTTCTGACAAGCGCAAACAACGCGGTTGTTATTGATGGTAAATGTTCTCAGTGGGTGATGTTGACTCTAGTGTCCCACAGGCACAGTCACAGGACCCACAGACTTTATCGTCTTTATAAATGATCTGCCGAGCAATATTAAATCATGCTCAAAATTATTTGCTGACGACTATATCATATATAGAGTCATAGACGGTCCTGAGGATGCTGGCATATTACAAGATGACCTAGATAAGTTGACAGCCTGGCAAGGTAGATGGCAGGTGATGTTCAATGCACAGAAATGTTTTTGTTTTAAGATAACTCTTAAGATCTCCATACATATTATAATTATACCTTACATTAATACTACATTGGCCGATACAAACGAATACCCATACTTAGGTATTACAATTACATCAAATATGACTTGTAAAAGAAGTAATTCACATATTCACAAAATAAATCTAATCAAATAGAACTCTGGGGTTTGTCCGGCGAAATCTGTACTCATTGCAACAGATTTGTTAAAAAATCTATTATGGATAGCCTGCAGAATCCGAATTTTAATATATTTGTAACCCAGTCAGTCAAAGTTACTATTGAAAATTTGGAAATCTCCCCACTGCCCTGAAGCGATGTTCCATCTATGCCTGAAATTATCTTTGAGAAGGACGGCATTATAAAACTGTTATCAGAGATGAATCCAAACAAAGCCTCAGGCCCAGATGGGGTGTCACCCAAATATGCTAAAAATTACAGAAAAAAATAGCGGGCACCAAAATATTATTTCAGCACTCATTTGACACTGACGTAGTTCCAGCAGATTGGTTGCTTTCAAATATCACCCCTATTTATAAAAAGGGCGATAGGACAAATTAACCCAGCAAACTAACGTTCAGTAAATCTTACATCTGTCTGTAGGTTTCAAAGGTGTTCGAACACATTTTAAAGTCGCAGTAATGAAACATCTGGATAAATATAACATCATATGTGAAAATCAACATGGCTTGCGCAAAAAACGCAATTTTCCCCCCAAATGCGAGAAACGCCCAAAAAAAAAACTAATAAATACCATCCATGAGATTGCGTCTCAAGTCGACCAAAGAAAACAGGTCGACGTGATCATAATGGATTTTGTGAAAGCTTTGATAAGGTTCCCCACCAAAGGCTTTTACTGAAGTTAAATCGTTATGGAGATACGTGGCAAAGCGTTAAAATGGACCGAAGCATTTCTGACAAAGCGCAAAAAACAACGCGTTGGTTATTGATGTAATGTTCTCAGTGGTGGATGTTGACTCTAGTGTCCCACAGGTCACAGTCACATGGGGGGGAAGGAACAGAAGGGGGTGACCCACAACTTTATCGTCTTTATAAATGATCTGCCGATCATATTAATCATGCTCAAAATTATTTGCTGACGACTATATCATATATAGGAGTCGTAGCCGGTCCTGAGGATGCTGGCATATTGACAAAATTTGACCTATAATAAGTTGACAGCCTGTGAAGTAGATGGCAGATGATGTTCAATGCACAGAAATGGTTTTGTTTTAAGAATAACCATTCAAGACTCCATCATATATAATTATACATAAATAATACTACAGTTGGGGCCGATACAAACGAATATCCATACTTAGTTATTACAATTACAATCTGACTGGAATTCAACATATTCACCCAATAATCTAAACAAATAGAACCTGGGGTTTGTCCGGCGACATCTGTACTCATTCACATATTTGTTAAAAATCTAGCGTACCAAACGCTGGTCCGCCCCTGTATGGAATATGTAGTTCGCATATGGGACTCACCACTAAGGAACCTCATACAGAGTGGAGGGGTAGCAAAACAGAAGTGCCCGCTTTGTCATGGATTAGAAGGTACAGTAGTGTAACAGGCAATGATGGAAGAACTTGGATGTGGATACTTGTAAACTCAGTCGGAAAGTGACAAGAATAAACATCTTTCATGAAGGCACTCCTGGGTCGCCTCGCCATACCATTACGAAAGATCTTGCGCCGGGTCACACGATCTTCTCGACATAGTAAATTTACTCAGATCACAACAAATAAAAACTGTCTCAAGTACTCATTTATACCAAATACATTGGTAGACTGGAACTCACTACCAAATTACATCACCATCATAGAGGATAAGCAGAAATTCAAAACGGAAGCTAAGAAACACATAACTACAGCCAAGAACTAAAGAAACCAACCAAGTCGTCATTGAAAGTGCACCATCCCTACCCGTTTTGCCCCTTTTAGGGTTGTTGGGTAGTAAACAGACCAGAACCAGAACCAGAATCCCGAGATAAGCTTTGTAAACTCAAGATAAGGACCGTCATTTGGGGATCAGCAGTCCAATAAAACGTAGCGTTATTTGAAGCCCGCGCTCCTTTATCTCGAGATAAGGTCAAATACATCAGAGCTGTCGTATACGTACCAAGAGTTCAAACCAGAAACGACCATACCGGCGTGAAAGCAGATATAGTCCGCCGGTAGCCACAATCCGGGCTCCATAGACTGTATCAGCGCACAATGAATCTAGGCCTATACTAAAACTTTGTGCATGGAATACAAATATTTATTGACTTATTTTGGGCGCTATACATGTATGCCAAATGGTACCGTACAATTAAAGTGACAGGAGGAGATTTTTGAAGGATACAAATTTCTCTCAAATTGTATTTGATCGGTTGTAGACCACCTACCCTGAACGTTTCGAAGGTTTATTGGACAAACAAGCACGAAAGAAAACTGCAAACCTTGTTTTGAACTTGCCTGCTAATGCCTAATCGTCCCTATAGACAACCATGCTATTACTAAATCATCATCTTATAAGACAGCGTATTCGGCTTATTCACTTCAGGTGTGATCTAATACAGTGGTAAGCAACCCAAATATTCAAAAAACCTGGGTTCGAAAAAAAATTAGCACTTCTCTCTAGAAATCTCATGTCTCTTTAAGACCGATAGTATAGCTATTGGAGGTAGCCTTTTGGTTCACGAATCCAATGGGATGGTTTGCACCTCTTCCATGCACACCAACTAATTGTAGTGGTGATCTGGCTCTCGGTTTTAAGATTGAAGTTGGGGGCTATGTAAAATTCGATGAGATAATGGGGGGGTCATGTAATATGTTGAGCAATAGGGGAGGTCGTGTAACTTTGTCTTGTCAATCTGGAAATCCTCCCAGCCCTTCTCCCTCGTAATAAATGAACGGTCTCTAAATGTTCAGGCTGAGGAACAAAATCTGGGGAATAGAACTTCAGGTACGACGATTTGCTATGAATATATAGCTTTATTTTCATGATTTTGTACTTTTAAAAGTCAGAAAACGATTTCAGTGATCACCCTTTGCATGTACAAATACAATAATACGTTTCTCAAAGCGATTTTTATTCGGTAGCACACTAGTACTTACCGACTTTAAAGTCCCATAGAGGAACGTGTTTTTGAGACCACCATCGTCAAAATCAGCCGTCAATTTCTGCAAATCCCATCTCCTCTTAAACAAGCCATAAATAGTCGTGCATATCCGCACTACGATAAGCAAAAGGGCTATTTGAGCAATGATGATTAATGAATTCACTCCCCAAAATGTTCCTAGTTGGATATTCATGATATTGTGGTGTTAAACAAGTACGATTTCAACTGGTATGATATGCCGTGGTATATATAGGCTGTGGACTCGTTTGCATGGTACGTTGAGAAGATATCCCAGGTCAGGGTTCCTAGCTTTTGACCAAACACTACCTTGAGCTTTGTCGTACAGTACACATACACAATGAGTAAGCAAATCTTGTTAAAGTTCAAGTTTATTGTACAAAACAAAATAGGCACATGTACGAACATTTATATAAAATATACTAGCACACAAAAGTATTTCAATACATCAGAGACAAACTAGATAAATACATGTACATAGAGAGACAACTATCATACTTATATATTACTAGTGGTGGGAAGATGGTGGGAAGATGGAACTATTTGAAATGATTATTAATATGAGAAATACATTTACAGAGATTATTAAGTTCACCACCTATGACGTTAAATAAACTTTGCATTTTCAGAATTGAAGGGGTTAACATAATAATACTTCTTAATTCTCTTTTTCCTTTCATCACTAAAGTATTTACATGTAAAGATGTAATGAAATTCACCGCCTAAGTCATTGCTATCACATTTCTCACAAGTTCTTTGATCATTCAATGGGAATGTTGATATTTCTACATCTGAATTTAGTGAAAGCAATACGAAGATTGACTGACAGATAATTGAAATAATGCTCATACTGAAAATAATTTTAAAGATTCTGTAGTCGAAGCATTTACTCGAGTCATAGATTTCCGAAGACCATTTCTGGATAAATTGATCTGAAAGGAGTTGGTTGATAGTATTTTTCAGCCACAACTTATTGATACCTTCTCCTTGATTAAGTCAAACAAAGCCCAGTCCTAGATTGTTGAGAATACATTTAACTGCCTCAATCCACTTACTTGTAACAATATCCTATACATGAGCTTGTAAGTAATACTAGACAACTTATCATTCTCACCAGTGGCAAGATTATACCAGAACAAAGTGTACAATTGCGGGCATACACATACCGCTGTGAGCTGGAAGTTATTTTCTGGGGGGCTCACATTTCAAATGGATAGGCCAAGGTGAAGGTCTGTGCTGTCAAACACAAAGGGGCATGTTGTGACAGAACTTCAAAGCATAGGGAACTTTGGGTGACAGCTAACTCACGCCGATAGGGTTATTTGGTGATATTTGCTAAATTTCAAAATGTGTTTATGCAGAGGAAAATTTGGATTCGATTTTGTCAAGATGAATATAAATAGTCTCACGGGTGAAAATTTCAAAATTAATAAATTTAAAAAAAAGGAGGTGAAAATAGGGGTCTTAACAGCCATTCACCTGCGCGTCCACCTTCTTTTGTATGGCTGCGGTAAATTGTAAGAAATTACTACATGCCGACAATAACTTCATACAAATTTCTTGTAAATGTTCTATGAAATCACCTTTCCTGCTGGCTACAAATGGTCTAACTTGTTACTTTGCGTTTCTAGAGCGTTTGGCTTCTGCTCTGTACTGGGTTTTTTCCTCTTTTAAATTGTCTCCTCCGGGAATTGTCCTCCTTTTTCATATTTAGATACTTTTGCATTTAAATACGCTATACATATGTTGTTTTTTGTCTTATCATGTATTATTTTTTTTATTCTTCTCATCCTCATCATCATTTAATTATTATATTCTTTTATTATTATTAATATATATATATTATTATATATACTAATATGTTTAAGGGGAAATTCTGTTTTGTTTATTCAAAGAAAGTGCACGTTTAGGGGGAATTTTCGTTTTCCCTTAACGTATCCTTTGTTTGCGGTTTTTTTTTTAATTTTTTAGGTTTTTTCTTTTTTTAAATACTAATTTATGTGAATATAAAATTGTATTTGGAAATTTATTAAAATAACAAAAGACCCTCATTATAAGCTATGAATGATTAATTTTTTCGCCCTTATTTCCACTCTTAATTGTTATTTTTGATTATTAATTGGCCACTCAATTATTTTACTGACTATAGCCTTAAGGTGGCACAGTACCAAAATAATTGCCCCATTGAAAAGCCGTAAAATGTGATTAAAGAACTCTCTTTTCCACCAGACGTAAAACCATTTTGAATATTTCACTGCATGAATCACATGATCAAACATGGAATTGCATGTAAGCTTCAATTCACCTTATACATTCCGATTAACTTTACGATTAAGAGCACGTGGAACAGCGCCACCGCTATTTTTGGCCGTCACGGACTCCGCCTAACCGTTTCCGACCAGGGTATTCTTTCCGGGGCCTATTTTAACACATGAATCGAAAGTCACTATTTTTCTACTATAAGAGTAATGTACTTGCTATGCGCTCTCATTTTGAAAATAACATGCTACCCTCACGGAACACTGATTCGCACAGGACACAAAAATATCACAAATAGGCCTTGTTTTTTTTTACCGGAACTAACTACCATTACACCAAACGTGGAGTGATTTGGTACTGTGCCCCCTTCGAACACGACCAATATCTTAATTTTCATATTTCTTCTGTATTTTCAGAAATGTTAGACATTTTCAAGAAAAAGTGTGAAATTATATTCCAATATATTGCTTGGTTGTGTTATATATCCAGTTTTGCGCAATGTGCTCTCATACCGAATTTGCGTCAAATTGTCCCTTCCTCACAGTTTATTCACTGTTGATGGGAAGTATATCAGATCTCAGATGGTAGCGGTCATACTGATCTTTGGTAGGCCTACAATGGATCACAACTTCATGATTAGACACCCCGCCCACTACCATTACACCAAACGTGGAGTGATTTGGTACTGTGCCCCCTTTTGGTAAGAAGTATAGTGTTCTTCAGCTTTCTTCCCACAATGCATTTCTTCCAATACAATTTTGGCACTGGTTGCCAAATGAATTTATAGTAATAAAAAGTACTTAAATTGCAAGATTGAGATGAATTATGTTCATTTAGGTACTTTATGTCACTATAAACTCATTTGACAACCAGTACAAAAATTGTATTTGGAAAAAAAATACATTATAATAAAAATCACTTGTCTATATCACTTATCAGCGTTGGTCACGGTGGTCTATATTAAGAATCTACAGTTATTGTAGATTCATATCTTTTCTTGCCCCCTCCAGTTTTTCCCCATGAAAAAATCAAAGCCCACTAAGCATCATTAGACTTTGCCCTCATGTAACAAATATCTGTTATAATTTTCAATAAAATAATAATAAAAATTTTAAAAAATGCCATTGGGCTTGGCAATGTGTAAAAACCCCGGGGGGCCTTGTATTCAAGGTGGATTATGACTGCGATGAACATGGCACTTTCAAAATGCACCCTAAACAGGTATTTTCACCGACTATAACACAAGCCAAACCTACCCTAAACCCGTTCTTTTTCTCGTGTTTAGGAGACCGTCAACAAGTACGCAGTGCCTTGAATCGTAATATAACCCTTTATTATCTTGCTTTGCTTACTTCCCAAGTTCCGTTACAATAGTTTGAATGATTTTGATCCCTACTTAAATACCAGATATACATTATGACATTTTCATGGTTAAGAAAACAACCTACCCTTTTTTTTTTTCCATGTTTGGCTGGTTTTGACCCCTAAACTATGTACGACGCGTACATCTTCCTGTTTTCTTTGTTCACGCATCATAATCCACCTTGAATGCAAGTGCCCACCCCCCGGGGAAAAACCGATTTTCTATATTATTATAGATGATATATACTATATATAATATCTATATAAATTAGCTATATATATACTATACATATCTATATAATAGTATATCTATACTATATATATATATATCTTTATTATTTCTTTACTTTCCCTCTTTCGTTTTCGAAATTAGATGGACTTAACCCGTTTTGGGCATCAGACAGAGTTAAGATATATATGACATAGATAGAAGGCAGAGTCGCAACCAACCCTACGACATCAACATGGTCAATCGTATCCAGCGCCCGACCGTACTCCAACGGAACCAAGAAATGCGACTTCTGCTTCACCGATAAAGCTGATAATCATCAATGCCGACAACCGCAGACGACGCAACAAGCGAAACCCGAACTGATATCCATGCCGCCATGAGAACAAATTCTACTTAGCAATCCACTCCAGTATCACCTAGGATAATACGACTAGACCATACCTCTCCGTCGTCCGCCATTTGTCATCTTCCATCTCATGCCGCCTCTCACGACCACAACTTCTCTCTACGACGTCCGCCACACCGCTATATATTCTCCGTCAGCTCACCGAATAGCAGCCAGTTGCCTGATGATCGCACAAGCGTGAAACTTCGAGTAACAACTACCGTTCCAGCAGGTTCATCAATGTATATATATATATATATATATATATATATATATATATATATATATATATATATATATATATATATATATATATACATACATATCTTTATTATTTCTTTATTTCCTCTTTCGTTTTCGAAATTAGATGGACTTAACACATTTTGGCATAAGACAGATTGAAAGATGTTGACCCACTTTCTAGCAGCACTATTTGTAACCATTATAGCTCCAAGGACCACGTGCACCAAATCGGAGTAAATTACTAAATTAGTAAGTCTACCTCGCTAGCCAACTTAAGGGTAAGTTATAAATCGGAGTAGGGAGCTAAAGAGTAACTTCCGAATAGTAACCTCCCAAGTAAAAAATAAAGGGTAGTTTACCTCGCTAATTATTTAACATCTGCGATATCATCCCCCCACACCGTCAAAGTTACAGAAAATGAACAAGAGAAGTTGGTGTATTTCAGATTCAAAATTAGAGATAAAGGGGGAAAATTATCAAGTTTAACATCTAAATGGTTCACACTAGGTAAGTGCGCGCTCCCAAACATTCGTACATGCGGTAGCCAATAAAATAAGAGAGGTGACATTGAAAATAATACGACATCTTCTTATCTTCTTATCGACAAATGGTAAAGTGTTGCTATAACTCCGATATTAGGTTCGTCTATTTCAAAATATGATCTATGACCTAGTTTGTGGTACCAACATTACATTCAATTGAGCAAATTGCATGTTTTCACAAAAATATTGAAAAAATGAATGAATTGTAAGGCTTACTGTATTTTGCGAAACGAAACAGAACCCCCATTGGATTACACGCTTTATTCCGTCATGCATGCATAACGTGCATAAGGGAATAAAGCGTGTAATCCATGGGAGTTCTGTTTCGTTTCGCAAAATACAGTAAGCCAATTGTAATGGTAAAGTTTTTGCCATTTTTAAACATTTTGCCATTCACGATGTGATAAGAGTGACAACATTATCACCTGTACATTTCACATCTATTGTACGTCAGGGCGTTGGTCTAATGGTTTACTCTAAAGTGTTAGATTAGACGGTTTTACAGTTTCAATTAAGTTTCGGAACCATTTGGTGTTGTTGTTTAGTTTGTTGGTTTTGTTTTGGTCACCCCAAAAAAGTTCCTTACTAAATATTTAGACTATCGCAATCGCTTTTACACTTTACAACAAATCGATTACGTTTGAAATAAGTTCCTCAAACCGGGATTACAACCGATCCCTGGAATATTTACGTATGTATATAAAGCATAGATCTCATTGTTCTGTGTGTGAATTTGGCGCTATCAGTTATGGTTGACAACCAAAATCAGATTACTTTTTTGGATATTAATCAGACACTCTTTGGAAAAAAATAGTTGGAACACTCACTACAATTTCATATATGCTCAACCGGCGCCAGGCTTGAGACCTCCTGTTATCACTATTGAAATGCATCAGCCTCCACTTCAACTTCCCCTTCCCCAACCCAATCCATCAATGTTGGGGAGAATTGGCAAGACCTGCTCTGAGTTAGATACCCCATTAAACATTAGTGGGGAGGAGACAGTTCCTGAAAATCGTTCTTCAAAGTGTTCCAACAATTTTTTGCAACAGATTGTTGGTGGCTGCCCCCCGGGGCTGCCCAAAGACATGCCTTTCACCTACAGCACTTCGGATTCTAATATTCCCCTAAAAGCGTTCCCAGTTTCGCTGGCGTCGATAAGGCAACTTAAGTATCTTGCCCGGCCACAGGGACACAATCACGTTGACTACCATGCCCACACGGGGCTTGAACTAACGATTTTAAAACGGCACTCTATGATCAAGAGTCCTGTGCTTTTCTACTGACCACAAGTGCTATTCTTTACCGTTGATACTAATAGGTACCCAACTATTAGTATCATCATGACTTGTATCACGTCTACGAGAAGTCGTCCTTCGAGTCAGAAAAAGTCGTATGTCGCACAAAAGAAAATCCAAACATCCCGATTTTGTATGGCACCCCCCCCCCCACACCACACACACACACAAACACCTTGACTTTGACGGCATACCAAACCCGGGGAGGGTGCTAAACACTTCGCACCATTCTTTTGCGCCACCCCAACACCGGACCACCCGCAAAGGATGAGACACATGATTGCTTGGAAGTTTTGGCATTTTTGCGTTCCGTTTTTTAAACTGCATGAAGGAGGGTCTTTTTAGGATTCGAATTTTTTTTCCAAATTGCACTGGATCGAGATCGTAGACTACGAACATACGTTATTAATGGCACAAACACAGTCAACAAAAGCAACACCGCAAAACATTTGCTTTGAAACTTGCTTGCTTCGTAATCGTCCCTATAGAAACCGCTTTGAATTTCTGTCGTGCACGACAGGGTTTTCCAAAAACACAAGTTATTGGGGCCGCAGGGAAGTCTTTTTTGTGGGGTGAGGGGGACGCAGACGAAGTCACAAAATGTAGCGTGGCTGCGGTCGATTTAGCATATTGACTATCTGACCATTTAATCTATAGCCTGGAGTAGCACACATTGGAACAAATCTCAATTACAAAAGGTTGAGTGATAATTATGTGACAGGCTGACCGGAACCCTGAAACGTGATTCTTAAGTGCCGCCAAGTGGTGCCTTAAGGAGAGGGGGGCCAAACAAAGTTTGTACAGGGGTCAAATTTGTAAATTGATCTCAATCATGTTGAAAAGCAACCATGTTATGTGTATAACTAATAAGGATTCAGATAAAAGGGTATAGGTTGGTTCATATGTACCAGCCTAAAGTTGCAAGTTATAGGCTAAAAACAGCAAAAAATAATAATAAGGGTTCAATTTCAGTGTCAGGGTCAAATTTTAGAGTACTGCCGATTTGGTCATAAAAAAAATGGTGCAAATTATTGGTGAGTCATGATTAAAATAAAGGAATAGTGTTGACTGACTTAAATGCGTAGTTTCCTATGTAGGGGGACACAGAAGGTTCAACGTTCCATGCATTAATGGGGCGTGATCTTGTTACCCCCCCCGACTTTCTTAAGCAAGCATGTGAGACATAGAAATGAAAAGTACATTGCTTTTTTGCCATGCAACTAAAACTTTGAAAACAATAACACTACAAAATACGTCACAAGCAACAAAAATCCTGATCCGATGTCTTATTGTTATCATTTCGATGCCTATTTTTAAATTCATGTACCCGTAAATAAACCATACCGTGGTCGATCTATACCAAATCGTGAGATACATTATTCTATACATGTATGTTAAATCTCTCGGTTAATGTGTGATTAAGTCCTATTAGTTTCTAAGATACGAATCCAGACTTAACTGTAGAGGTGTAGATACGAGCTTTACTTAGACATGGCAGCTAAAGATTCGTAGAAATTACACCAAGGTTTAGAAGAAAAAAAGTGACGTCACTGCAATGGTTTAAGAGCTCCGAGCTCCTCACCCATGGTACATAGAGCATACAGGGTCGGATCTACTATAATCACTTTTTAGCCTTATTTTTCACAGACGTAAGAGAGGTAATTAGAATCACAATTGTAATCGTTCCATCTGTCTCCACCACGCGGCCACATTCCAGCGCAATCCTCGTTATTTCCACCATCGTTAGGTTCACCAGAGGCCCAGTTTGTGTAATCCGTCTGTAATCATAAATCAGTGATCAGTTAAAAACCACGATCAGCTTGTAGTGAAGGCTCAGAACAATAGCCGTGATATTTACATCGTGTCATAAATGAAGTCTTTGCTTTTGAATACCGTTCACAGTATCCGATTTGGTTGTTGCAATTTGGAGATATGGCTAATACTCTTAAGAGAGGGTTAAATACCAATTGCGCCACTTTCCACTTTGATTTTTTTTTAAATGTCTATATTGTGGGGCAATATGGATGCCTGTAATACGCACCCCTATTATTTTCTATGGAGCAGGGTAATATGGACTCTCATAACCAAATTTCACACTTTCAGTAGTAATATTCAATAACTTTATTTCCGTTTATCATAAATTTATTATTTATATTTGTCTACATGTTTAGACAATTGATAGTGCTGGCATATTTTATCATGGAGGTAGAAATAGATAGAGAGTGAACAAATGCAATCCATTGTTCCATGCCGGTGTAGATTATAGTCCGTACTCACAGTCCGGCTACAACGGTAAGGAATAAGGCACTCAATTCAGTTGACACTTCACGCAACATTTAGTTTCACGCTTTATTCCGTTATCGTCTATGGAGCCCGGACTATGGCTCCTGTCGGGCTCCTGTCGGTTCCATGTTAGTTATAATCAATAAAATGGTATAGACTAGGGTTCTCAAACAAAAGAACCTCTTCAGTTGTTTTAAAACTGTGGTTCAGAACAAATAGATATGACTTCGCCCCATTGTTCAATGCTTGGGTCAGCCTTGGTTAGCTATTTTAACGCAATACATGCATGGTAAATTTGGTAATACTGAGGTTAGCATTTGCTGTCCAAGAGCAAGAGTAATACTTTTCTTAAGTATTTCCGGTAATATATCTCTGATCGATATCAAAAATGGCCCAACTTGGCAATTACCAAAAATAACGTAATGAAACATTAACATATTTTTTCACTTAATGGGAAATTGTACTTGTAAAATTCACTGAAAATTTAATAGCCAATATTCAGATTTGAATTGTATTTCACAGAAATTATATCAAGAAAAATTATAATGTCACAAAGGTGATAAAAGTGGTATTTTGCTAAAGAGTGCGATGAAATAATTGTTATCTTGTACAAGAAGTAAAGAGGCAATGATCAGTCCTGCCTGGTAAGTCCGATAACGCACACTAACATCAAAGGCATAGGCTCGCACGTTTCATCCATTGATTTAAACAATGGGATAATCCGCTTTATATCTGCTTGAAAGGATTAGATTTCTGGTGTCCACTCCCCATCTCTTTCTACCTCCATGGTTTTACCATGTGGTTACAGTAGGGACTTATTGCTCCAATGTACTGTGGCCATATTACCAACGATAGACACAAGTATACTTGAGCAACTACCCATGCATGACAAACCCTCTACTTGACACTTAATTTTACAGGAGTAATGATCTACTATGCATATTCTTCGAATTAAAAAAGACGGATTTAAATATTGTGCAACGCAAGAAATTATAGTCGCCGTCACAATTCGTTTTCTGAAATAGGCGTCCACATACGCGCGCAAGAGTTGCTGCGTGTAATCGCAGACTATGTATTTCCTTTACGCGTTGTCATGGTTCTGTCTGGCGGGAATGCTGGCGTAGTCTTGACGCAGAGAAATGGAATTATGACAGAAAGTATAGCCATGTTCTTTTGAATAATGTCACCAAACCCAATGTCACTTTCCCCGGACTTTGGGTCACTTTTGGCCCATTCGCTTCAGCGGTTTCATTTTTGAAGCGGAACCATTGCTAAAGCTAGTGAGACATAGGCAATTCTGGCCGGAACCTGGCCTTGATTTCTAGACACGATGTCTCGCGTCTAGGCTGTTTTTCCAGTGAAACAGCAACCGGATATCGGCTGGTCCGCCCACACAAGTGTGCTGGCAGGACTTTACTTTACCGCTAAAGTCCTTGGTGTGTGAGGCCCCGGAAATTGCCTAGCACGATTTTAATATTTATGGTTGTAGAGTTAAAGGGGCGTTCCCTATTACCCACCAATAAATAGATTATAAATAACTTACTGGAGTTCCATCAATCCATTCAAAAGTGCCTTCAGTTGTTTTGTCAGTGAATCCGATCCAATAACCGTAATAACTGTGACTCCCATCGTCATTAGTATACTCTAAAATATGAAAAAGATGATTTCAATGGACGAGTAATAAGGTTTTAAAGCACGCAAAAAGAGTTTTTAAAAGAAAACATTGAAACCGAAAATGATAAGCAGTCCGTAAAAAGCATCGCCTATTTCCATTGAGTCCAGAAAACCTTGATAGGACGATCAATTAAAAAGATGTACTTACATAAATATAAAGGAAAATGAAAAGTATAATGTGTTCCTATGAGATATGGCCTTTCAACATTTACTAGTATTCCTATACCATCTATATACACCGTAGCGAAAGAGGAGGAACCAAATGGCGTGTCAAAACTCACTTGTGAACACTGACCTCTACACATGGATAGCGGACTGGCGCACCCTTGAATAGCTTTGAATAGTCACCGATTGAAACCACAGGATGTTGTATTTTGCACTCCGCAATATGGCTTCACTTTATTCCCAAAGTTAAAGAATTTTTGTATAACAATAGAACATCTGTGTGGAATATGTGCACCAGCAGGTGTATGCATTATTTCCCGTCATATTGTGAAGGGCAAAAAGCAACTTCCTCTTGTTTCAATCGGCGACTCAGACCCGCTATCCATGTGTAGAGGTCAGTGCTTGTGACAGTTCGGGCATAAGATAAAAATGAGCATGATAAGCAAGATTATTAAACATGTCCGCCCTCTCTTTTGATTCAAAGTCTGCAACGACGTCGCATGTCAGCCACAGCCCGCCGGACCGTTGCAGGATCATCACATAAGACATCCACCTCATGTTGAGTGTGGGCTCGCAAATCCTACGCGGTGAACTGCTATAAACTTGTTCTTTAAATATCCCCATAGGAAAAAGTAACAGGGTGACATATTAGGAGGTGACATGGCGGGCCATTCCACAGCATGTTCAGATCTACAACTCTGTGACCAAAAAGTTCATGAAGGCGATTTCTAACAGCAACAAAATGAATATTCCATACAACACAAACAGTTTTAACACTTAAGTGCCCAAGCTAAAAAAACTTCCGTTAGTGCCCAAGGGGGGTTCCTAGGGACCCAACCCAGATAACCACTTTCCCATGGGAGTTTGCATGACACTAACACAAGTAAATGGGGGTCACGTAAGAACCACATACCCACAATAAAAATGAAAATCCGAACTTTGACCTATGACCTATGGCTAATTGAAATTGTCACTCTCCGAAAAAGAGTAGTTCGCAACTCCAATATAAGGTTTTGAACCAAAATAATTCATTATATCTACTCTAGAATAACCAATTAAAATAATCATTGCAAAATATAGCCAAATTTATACCATCTGGTATTTTTCTCAGAACTTCAAAATCACCTTGGTTTTCCCATAGACTTACACAGTTAAGAGCATGTCATGACAAAATTAAAATTGATGCTATCAGCATATAAAAGGTTATTTGATTTAAGTATTATTAATTAATTGCCTCGAAAGGTATATATCTAAGCAAATAAATCCCAAGATTTAATTACTTCAATTTTTTAATTAGTAAATATCTTGATTTTTTCACTTCCGTTAGTGCCCAAGAGGGGGTTCCTACGGACCCAACCTAATTATTCTAATGAAGCCGTGGGCGGATTGAAATTTTTTTTAGTATCAGGAGAAGCGTATTCATAAATCGGACAATTCGCAAAAAAATCCTTGCAAAATTTGATTGCGTAACCGAGAAATCGCAACAAAATCAAATGTTGGGCACTTAAGTGTTAATGTCACAAGTGAGTTTTGACATTCCATTTTCAAAGCAATGGTGTTCAATGAGGCATGACTGGTAAAATGCCATTAAGGTGTCATTCGAAAGCTTACTGTTTCTACTTTATAGAAAATTGATTATTATAGTCATTAAGCACACATTTTCCCAAGATTAACACTTTGTTTGAGGATTAAGTTTTCTCTGGACGCCCTGTGAAGCTTTATTACGTCAGGCGTATAATCCCTCAATCATGTCAATGAAATCCTCACACTCTGAAATACATTATTACATAAAGGAATTACCAGAAAAAAGGCTGAAAGTGTACTATCGCGTAAGACTAGCATACTATCGTAAAAAATATGGCATGGTTAAATATGCCCAAACATTGCACGAACATAACACTACATTCATCATTGTATGTATTTAAAACGAGGTGTATTTTGAGTGCACTTTCGAACTGAATAATTAACTCAATATTTGAATGTCACTTGGAAGAACATAAGGGTTGGCTTCAAAACTCGGCCGCCGGTAGACTACGATTCTTGGCGATTGAACCGCGTTCATTGTTTAGAATATAAACCGGTTTAAACCGGAAATAACCGGGCGAGCAACCGTTGGTTGGGATTTGAAGCCAGCCCTTATCGTTAACTAATAGGAAACTTTTTTATCTTCCTTCTGACAAATTTCTCCAATAATTACGGAGCCTCCGAAGTGACATAGGTAAATTATTATTTTTATTTCTTCTCAAAATTTCTCGAGATCTTTCCATTATCTCGAGATAAATTTATCTCGAGATCTTCCAATTATCTCGAGATAAATTTATATCGAGATCTTTCAGTTATCTCGAGATCTTTCAATTATCTCGTAATAAATTATCTCGAGATCTTTCAATTATCTCGTAATAAATTATCTCGAGATCTTTCAATTATCTCGAGATAAATTTATATCGAGATATGAGATTGCATACACTTATCCCTGATTTACAGGTTAGGTATTTTTTTTAATTTTCTCGCATAGCCGCTGCTTATCCCTTTAACGTCTACCGAAAGTTCGCATGTTAGCAAAACTATCAATTTCCATAGACACACATGGGGGGAAATTCAATTTTTCGCCAAAAATGTTAGGAATATCCGATTTTCATTCGGTTTTGAATCTACTTGATGGGAAATGACTAGTTTTATATAATGAGAGCATTTTAGTGCTATAATGTTTTTGAGTCGCTAAAATTACGAAATATCAATTTTTCACCCTATATTCAGTATTTTCATGCTTTCCTCAACATATGACGTCATCATGACGTCATAATGGTGATGTTGGTACTTATTTTGATACCAATGGAAAGAAGAAACTCTAAGCTACCCTTTACAGGAATCGGATGTTCAGTAACGAAAATCACAGGGGGGTGGTCACCCCCCCCCCTTTCGGGAGTTTTGTTACAAAAAAATGGCTCACGTAGACGTACGTTTATAAACTCCCTCGTGGCGGGAAGTAACAAAGTATTCATTCTAAATCAGAAAAAAGATACGAGGCTAAGCTGGATCAAATCGAAATTCTGCCTTTTTAATTTATTCTAAATATATGTAAAGATATCCTTAAAATGAAATCATGAATGTCTTGGGAGGAATGCATTGCAAATTGCACTTCTGGGTCCGTTCCCGACACTCAGTCACAAATCTACGTGCATACCGGTGTCATGGCCCGAATGGAACCATTTGTGCCATCCACCACTCTGTCCTGTATGAAAAATATGTAGTGCTGGGTTGGTATGTCCAGAAAACCGTTTTCCCGTAGGAATTTTGGTGCTAAAGTGATTTTCTTGCTGTTTTTATTCAATAGGGACCAGATAGTCAGAAAATGGTGGGGTGCAAATTTTCGGTACTGCTGCCCCTTCCGCAAGGGGAAATGTTACTATAGGGAAAAATTAAAATCGAGTCACATTGTGTTTTAAACGTAATTAACCTGTTCGTCTCCTAATAAGGAATAGAAAGTAATAGATTTGCCTAGGTACCCACCTTTGTTAAAGCGCTATAGCCCCATAATGGTTCAAGGTCATCCTGGGGTAACATTTACCCCCTGCGCAGATTTTGTTTGAAAAACTGGTGTTGTATTATTTGTATTGTCTCCAGGGTCCAAAATGTATTATTTTACAGTGTGTGACATTTGGTTGCTAATTACATCGCAAAATGTCGCACTGGTCTAACATGGTCTATGGGGGTCCACCAGAACTTTAAAAAAAACTTTAAAAAAAATCAAGTGATTATTATAGCGCTTTACACAACGTCTCAAGCGCTTACTTTATTTTTTCGCTGGTCCACTAGGATAAATTCACTTTTATTTTCACATATTGAAATTCGGCAACCAATTATAACGGCGCACAGTATGACTACCCCTAACACTCCCCATTTACCCTGGTGAAGTTAGACGCGAGATAAAGTGTGCCTTGCCCAGGACACAACACGTTGTCCTCGCGGCCGGTGCTCGAACTCACAAACTAATGATCATGAGTCCTGCGCTTTTCGACTAGACCACACGTGCTCTCAACTATGTCACCACGGATTCCGTTATGGCGATAATCAAAAATGCATTAAAATGCATTTTCTGTTCAGTATTACACAAGGAATCATTTGAAAAAACCCACTTTCACAACATCGGAGCTTTACCCCCAGGGGTGAACCTTGAACCCTCCGCTTTTAACAAAGGTTAGTAAAAGGTTGTAACCCTTATGAGGAGACGAATGCGTTAGTGTACATTAAAACACAATTTTACTCAATTTTAAATTTTTAAAATTTTCCCGTACTAACATTTCCCCCTTGAGGAAAGGGGCAACAGTCCGAAAATTGCACATCATCATTTTCTGACAGTTTAGGTCCGATTTGAAAAACCCAAACGAAACAAAATCAATTTTAGCCAATAAAAGTCCTACGGGATAAACAAACCGACCCGCGAACCCACACTATTGTCCTGTATGTCGGACATACGCATGAGTTAAATAACACGTAGGGTTACGTATGAGTTTGGGGAACGGACCCTGAACGTAGAGATAACTCATTCACAGTAATCAAGAGTTTCGGTAGTTTGTTCGTGTCAAGGTCCAAGCCCGTAAAAAAACATGCAAAACTCGCACATTTAATTGGTGGTGAATGTAATAGTAGTCTGGAATGAAGTTCACCAATAGATCAATAGAAAGTTTTTAATGAGGGATCCCCAACACAGAAAAATATTTAAATATACAAATAGTTAAATCCATACAACAACCACCTTCCACTCTATTGAGAACCCTTGGGGATGTTTGTAATTTTGAAAACCATAAACAAAATCCTCAATTGATCGTAATTTGCGCACGTTATCCACTTTTATCTACTCCAGGGTCACAGAGAGAAAGATGCTGCATAATAGTCTAGTGGGTAGAAGGGTGTTACGTGCACCCCCTGAAATCACTTCTAATCGATGTCCACATATCAGGAAAAAATGACGTAGAAAACGATTAGCTATGTGAAAAAAGCAAAAAGCTTTCCCAATTAATCATTTTTTATGCAAATTTATGCAAATTAGTATCGCCCAATTACAGGAAAAATACATTTTCGATTATAAATCTCGGCATATGGTTGATAAATGAACAAATGAGGTGACTGGGCCTATGTTTCGAGGGTGAAAGATCAAGATGAACCATTTTGACAATTACCCAAGATGGCCCATGATGAACGTAATATGCCAATTTATGGTCGCCTTCTAAAAATACAATTTTCGATATATCTCAACCAATACTGTTGACTTAAATAAACAAATAGGTGACTGGACCTATGTTTGGAGGGTCAAAGATCAAGAGGAACCATTTTGAAAATTACCAGATGGCCCCGATGATGACGTCCCCGTAATATGCAAATTATGGTCGCCATTACCTGAAAAATACAATTTTCGATATATCTCAACCAATAATGTTGATAAATAAACAAATAAGGTGACCTGCAGGACCTATGTTTTGGGGTCAAGGATCAAGATGGAACCATTTTGAAAATACCAGATGCCCCATTGCTGAATAATATGAATAGGTCGCCATTAGCCAAAAATCCATATTGGGCATATCGATGGCCAATATTCCACATACTTGCCCACAAAGATGACGAGACCTATGTTGTTAGGGTGAGAGTAATTTAACAAGGCATAATAAATGATGTTATTTGTATTAAATCATGTTCCCCAAATACCTAAGGACTATGCAAATTAGGGCCTTCAATGTCGATAGTCTCGTTTGGGGTAATCTCAGAAACGTGCGGGCCAAGAAAATTTAGACTTCTATATATAATACTATAACATTTCTCTTAAAATTAAACGGCATGGAATGATTTTACAAGACTAATGCAAGACTAGGATACTGTGTTGTTATCATGCCGAAAAGCAAAGTGAAAGAACAGATACTCCACAGTCTCCAATGACTCTCTGCCAACATTCAAGTGTGCTATCCATATCCATATCCAATGTAGTTGTTTAAACCCTCAGTATAGTTAAAGTAACTGCGGAGAAACTATTACTTGGGCCAAGAGACGTTTGTCTAAAAATCATCCCAAACAAGATTATCAATGTTTAGACTTTTACAAATCTGTACTCTTAAATCCTTTAAAAAAAGCATTAAGCATCGTATATGTTTTAACACCTCAGTAATTTAAAGGAACCGCAGGATAAAGATTGGAGCAGCTTCATATGGAGTTACATCTCCGACAATCATTAAGTCCCAATATCGCATGCTATCAGTCTGAGATCAGATTACCTAACTGTGATCAGCAAAACTTTGATCTTGAACGAGTTGGATATCATTGTCTGCTTGGAGATGATACACAACCGACAGTATCAACTTCACAGAGGCATCGCCCCCCCCCCCCTCATAGAATTGTCTTCTTGTGGACCCAGCTTCCCCACCATAATTTATTTCCGTGCCAAAGTAGATATTACAGGCGTTTTACCCCACAAAGCAACCTCAAGTCTACTCCTCTTGGAAGAGCAAAGGGAAGTCACTGTCCCAGAAAATGGGTCGGGTTCAACTTTATCGAGTGTCAAATGCGCTCTCCTTCGCTAATAGTCAGTCAGGCTTTCCATATTAAGACCTTCCTTGGCCTCCTACACACAGTCGACGAACTTGAGCTGCGTCTATAATTCATACCTGCTGACCATATCCGGTAATAGCTTTTAAAGATTAACTAGAGATAGCGCAAAGTTTAAACATCTATTGGCAAGACATGTAACCGTACGTGCAGAGTGATGACAATGGAAATCAGTCCCCTCAGATAAATGTCCAAAGCAATCATCTCACAAGCATCTCAACCGTGATTTTCTGCACCGTTCTGGCCACTCTGCCAGTTTGTTGGTTTTGTTTTGAGTTAAAAACACCCCTGGCCAAGGCTCGGTCAAAGAATCCACATAGGCCTCAACATAGATCTCAAATTATGACATCAGACAACATCATCTTCCACTTGGAAAATGGATAAAACTTGAATAATCTCTAACTAATGTCCATGGCAGCAACATTAGTCTAACATTGTCAACAGTGCTGCTGGGATCACGAAATGAATGCAAACGGAGTCCGAAAGCCATAAGATAAGAATTCCTACCGTGTTAATAAATTTGGCCGGGTCAGTCTTAGCTTAAAAGTCAACACACCAGAAATTCCCCCACCTTTCCCACGCGCATTGGCCCAAAGTTTCCTGATGGCACCATTTTTTGAGAATTACATACACAATCTCTACCATAAATTCAGAAATATGTATGGCTTTTTATCCGGTTTTATTGGCAGCAAGGCAAGATGCCCGTGCCTGATCTCTGCAACTGGGACTCCCATCCAGAAAATCATAACTCGAGGGTCTATGGACTTCATTGAAAGCCTGCAAAAATATCGCGACGAAGGAGATTAACACTTCCGACACTGTCAATGTTTCCAGGAGTGTAAGCATGTGCATACTTCGCTTCAGAAATTATTCCTAAGTGCCACGACATACTACTTTTTGTGTGATCTCCTTTGTAAAGGAGATATTGTTTCATTGGGACCTTCTGGAGGCGTTTCAGCAGGTTCTCGAGCGATTAGTTTCTGATTCGTTTTTCATATCACACACACACACACACACAAGCAAGGGCAACAAAGATAACAACAAGATCTCACTCTGAAGATATAAGATCCAATGTCCTACAAGACTATATAACAAATGCTTTCTGGTTGGGCGGGCTAGCATACGAACCTAGTTTTATTTGCCTCCTTGATTTATGCTACAATATGGATAGCACACTGACGGATGCCGTCGAAGACCGTGGAACTTTTCTTCGCGTTTTCCGGCCGTTTTCTTTTAGCTCTTCTTTTTGGTTTCTTGATACAAACATGTCACTGTCTAAGTGTTACAATAGTCTTTAAATTGCTTAATGCTTTTTAAAATATTTAATGAGTACACATTTGTCAGGTTTGTCTGTTTGAGCATCTTGTTTTGGATGATTTTAAGAAACGTCTTTTCCAAGTAATTGTTTTCCTGCGTTCTTTTAAATTTCCTGAGGGTGTAAAACTGCCAATGATACTATGGTTCACATTTGCATGTTGGCAGAGAGTCATTGGCGACTGTAGAGTTCTGTCCGTGCACGGTTTCTTTTCGGTATGATAACACCGTATCTGAGTCCTCGCATTAGTCTTGTATCATTGCTATGAATTTTAAAAGAAATGTTTCCAGATCTCGGCTCTGGATTGGTTGTCAGCAAACGGGGTTCCCCTCACGCTAGAGTATTATGTATAGATGTGCAAGTCTAAATTTTATACTTGGTCAACAAAGTTTCTTACAATTTACCCCCAAAACGAGACTATCGACATGGAAGGCCCTAATTTGCATATTCTTAGTATTTTGCAGGTGAACATTTTAGTGACACATTAACATAGATTGTGATACCTTTTAAATATCCTCGACAATCAAAAATCATAGGTCTCGTCATCTTAGGTGGACAGGTCTGTGGAGTATTTGCCAAGATGTACCCACATATGATTTTTTAGCTAATGGCGGACCTAATTTTTGATCTTTGACCCTCAAAACCTAGGTCCGGTCATCTTATTTGTTTCATTTATCCAACATTCTTGGTTGAGGTATATCGAAAATTGTATTTTTAGCTAATGAACGACCTTAATTTGCATATTACGTCTATGGGGAATCTGGTAATTTTTCAAAATGGTTCCATCTGATCTTTGCCCTCGAACATCGCCCAGTCAACCTCGATTTTGGTCATTTATAACAGTATTGGTCGAGAATATCGAAAATTGGTTTCTTCTGTAATTCGATATTAATTTTCATAAATTGGGCATAAAAATGATACGTGGGACACTTTGATTTTTTTCACATAGCTAATATTTTTTTCTACGCCTTTTTTTCTGATATAGTGACATTGATTAGAAGTTTATTTCAGGGGTGCACGAACACCCACTAGACTAATGGTTACGAATATCGGCGAAGTAACTGATTTCTAATTACTGACATCATATTATTGTCTAATTTTGATTGAAAATGAATACAATGCCCATCAACAACGACAATTTCTTTTCCTATATGTACAATCATGCTTCATTGACCTGAGCAAGACTCAAGCACTGTTGATATCCAGTCATCCGCTTGGTAGCAGAGGAATACACTCTGTTTCAAAATACTTTTTAATCTGGAAGTTATCTGAAGTAACAGAGCCATTGTTATTACCCATATACAGCTGAAAAAAGTTCAGGTGCTCATCACCCGATTAGATTGAGCTATTTTTTTCATGACGTGCAAAGCACAAATACGTGTCCTCTTTCACGAATAATAAACTTTAATGCTTTTACTTAACTACTTACTTGCGTCGTTCAATTACTTTGACCGCATATGTCATAATTTTTCTGACAAGGAACAAGATGAACAAAAAAATCATGAAAGAAAGTTGTTATTGGGAGCAACGGTGACCTAACTCTTTGTGCATAAACAAAAAACTTAACTCACAGTATGTGCCGCGTAACCCCCATTTCTATTCAATTTACCGTATTTGTTTGCATAGTTTTGACACTTCTGTTTTTCTTTTTCTAAATACACGGTGGAAATTTTGGGAAATCGAAATGATTTCCAGTTATTGGTCTTGGTTCTTGAACAGAGGTGTTTAGGGATCACAGCTTACCAGCACTATATCAGACGAACTCATGCGTTTTGTTCATATTAGTTTCTTTTTCATTGAATGAGGAAATAATATAGAGTCCAAAAAATTATTGAACTCACAGTAGAACTCAAAGTTTATTTTAAAATTCGCGAACGAGGCCAGCACAATCCAAACTGGGTAGATATTTCATAAGAGGTACCAAGTATACAAATGAAGGATTGCCATTAAATCTGATCTGTCCTGCGCGAAACAAACCGAACAACACATACAGAGCATGACGGAATAATGGCAATATCTCATTTGCGTACTTGGGACTCTATGTGAAACGTCTACCCTATAATACTGGGGCTGGGATAACCAGTCTATAACGCCTGCCATCTATTTTCAAACTGCACGGACAGTAACACTGGCTCTGCAGTTCCAAATAAAGAAAGGGGAATCTGATGTGCTTTGTTCGCTGAATACCAGGTGGATTTACTTATCAATAACGCCATTATTTGCTTGAGTCAATGTAGCATAGTGTATTTTGGGCGCCTTGATCACTGATATTCAGAAAAGAAATTGAGATGGCATTTTATTCTTTTTCATGAAAATGTGCAACCTTTACAATTGCCATACCCAATAAATGGTAATAATAATATTTATTATTATTTATAGTGGAACAATGATTTACTTCTGCGAAGTATGAAATCAAAATGAACAATTTTTTCTTTGATCCCATGGCCAACTACTAGCATTTCGGAGGCCCCATCCGATATGACACAATATTAGATAGGTAGGTAAAACGACAAATCCTATATTTCCTAAGTCAACACCACCTCCACTTATACCATAAAACTTACGTGCAATAAAATCCTGCTCAGCTTTACTATGGATACTAGTTAACATGCCGCCCCTGTTTTGACAGTTTGTCTCCGCTTGAGAAAAAGTAGCTTTATCGGCATCAGAAAAATAGTAGCACGAACCATCGAATAGCTTCCAGCCGGTCTCGCAAGTAGCTATTTAAAAGATCCATGAAAAGAGAATAAATTTTGATCTTAAATGATAGCCTATGGTATATCTTGCATAGAAAGCAAGTATAATTACATTATACACCTTGCATCTACTTTGTATCATGCCTTATTTCGCTAAGTCACCCAAATTTAAAGGTGCAACGAGAGATTTGATATATCAGGTGTCCCGAAAAATCTAAAGTACTGATTTGTGTCCTGATGTAAAGCTTCCCATCAACAATACACCTATCTGAAAGGATTAAGCTGAGAATGATTCTTTGGTACAAAAATTGTGAAATTTCTAATTTCGTATAGGAGCAAATACGAAATTCAGCCTATGTTTTAACATTGAAATATAAATAAGTCAAAATCAACTTTCTTCTCTCTTTTAAGGCATTTCTGTAAGCAAATGCAAGGTAAGCAATCTATGGAGTGTCTAATCTATATGAAATTACTATTATGACACAGAATTTGGGTGTTTCAAAATCTCTCGATGCACCTTTAAGTTACTTTGCGAAATTGTTACTTTCTATAATAGATACAACATACACATCATCTAACATCAATAGGTACTGTTCTTTCATGGTTGCTTTAAGAAAAACAATTTTACTTTTTTTAAAAAACAGGATTATTCTTATGTCAATAAACTATTAAAACAAGTAAACATACGTAAACACATAATATACATTTTAGATATTTTCTGTCGTTGAGACAATATAAAGTGAACTTTGAGTTAACAGGCAAAACTTGTAATATTTGAGTTTAGTAACCGGATTCGATTAGGCAAAATAGCCAGATAGCCACATAAAGTTGAGACGCCAGGGGCATGGGATTCCCAAGTTGAATCTCTATTTCCCAAGTTTTCCTTCCAGAAAAAAAGGAACCAAAATACGAAAAAATCAACAAAATTTGTTAACCATTGTTTTACAAATTTAAGAACATTGTTCATTACTTGTTTTTAATTGTATTAACCAAAAATCAATGCACATGTGGAGTTTAAAGAGCCATGCTGAGGCAAGTGCAAAGCCAAGCTGTCAGGCGTGCATTGATTTTTGTAAATGCACGAAAAACAATGTCTAGACATTAACCTCATTAATATGCAATAACTTTACATTCCTAAACAATATCTTAACATTTGAAGCATTTTACATCTAATATGAACTTCATTGTAACATATCCTTGACAAATACAAAAATTGAATTAATCCAACGTCACATACGAAGCACTAACAAACTATTTGCACTCGATGGTTTCCTTGAAATGTAAGATTTAGATAATAATTGGCAGGGATGCATCTTTCTAAAAAATCACTATATACATTAGAATCACAGTTCTGTGTCTATTGGTATTAACTATCTTGACCTAATAATCCTACCCTTGCATAAAGTGCATATATCTAATCCTATATTGTGTCTAATGAATAACCTTTGATTTTGTTGTCCAGGATAGACATGATTTACTTAAAGCCATTTTCACATTATACTGCAACCCCTTTGTTTTAAACTACTTGTACAGGAGGTCTGTGCAAAGTGTATAATCCGACAACACTCATTTAAACGATCATCGTTTAAAAGAGAGAGCTCTTATATGGCACGTACGGAAATAGAAATGGTTTCATTTGCATCTGTGACTTTCTGAAATGAAGGTGTGATAAAAAAACATCAGAAGATAAAGTATGATCTACAGAACAACTTGAAATGAGCTCGCCATATAAGCCATAACATTCAACAAATAGTCCCAACAAAGTGAATCACCTATCTGCACTTTGTTGGAACTTCTAAACGAGAAGCAAAATTCGTGTTCCCATCGAATGAAGAAGTGTCTATGTAAATGTGGTACATCCGACTGTGTTCATGTTATGCCTATTTAAAAAAAGATCACAGCCCTAACAAAATATCGAAACAATCTTTAAGTATACTTTATTTATTTATTTATGTTACATTTTTTCAGCAAAAACTGACTCAGCTTAACAACAACGAAAAAGATGTATGCCTCCAGATTAGTGACACCTACTTTAAATGAATGTACCTACGTGGTGTTGTTGATGTAAAACAACCAATGACTTCAAAGCGTAGAGATGACGTCACTTTCCAGTCAGTGGGTTCAATCCTAACAAAGCGAGCTGTCACTGGGTTAGGAAACAAGTGAGTTACCTCTGTGTCCCTGTCAGAATTACCTGGATATTCCTAGTATATCAATCACAAGATTTGATCAAGCAAAATGAGTCGGAAGTCGCAAATATTGATTTTGAGATATAGCCAAACAAAGGAGAAAATGTCTTTTGTTTCCTATTGTTTTGGCCACCCTTCAACTGATCATATCTTGGGAAGTAATTGGTCAATTTCAATGGGGATTTCAGCAAAATATAGCTTTTCAAATGGTGCATACAGTTACATGAAAAAGTAAAAAATGAAACTGACCGACTTCAGACTCATTTTGCTTGATCGCATCATAGATGAATTAGGCTTGTTAAATAGGTATTTCGTGATCCACAGCCTTGTCCCCAACTAACCTCAAAAAGTTGAGAATTTTATATCATGTGAACCGCTGGCATAAGTATATTATGTGTGCCTAATTCGATCTACTCTGGAAAAAATTCATAATTTTGTATTTTCCGTCCGTACATGAACAGACAAATCATCGCATCTGCGGTTTCGCGCACACCCTGGGGGTCAAAGGGAAATATGCAGGTAGCTTTTGACTAATTTTCGGCTAATTTTGTTGCTGTGTACCTCTGTAGCATAGTATTCTAGACACGCTGGTACGCTCGTGAAGACCCTCTTCATTAAATTGCCAACCTCAGTTTATGTACACCTTAAACAATTAGCAAAGAAATATATTCTCTTCTGGAAATTGCCTCAGTCTCTTTAATTTCGATTTTAAGCTATTCCTGCAACAATTTGATAATTGGACTTTTCAGGATTGTCACTGATAGGGTCTTTAATGGTTACGGTCACATGTGCACCTGTTGGTAGGTATTTTGGGGGGGGGCGTTCATAGGGACCAAAGCGCGGTTATGAAGTTCTAAGAAGAAGTTACTGAGGATGTTGGTATTATTAGCAAACATTTTGGTTATTGGTTAAATAATTTATCACTGCCACATTAGCCTGACCTGCAGTAACTCTAACACTTGGGTGCTTGTATTTAAATATTGGACACGATCTTGAAAAAAACTCCCCTTCTCATTATATAATAAAGAAATATAGGGTTTCGTACATGATGTCTGCCATCCTGAAAAATAATCGGTATATAAAGTGCTTGACTCAGACAATATTTGGAGTGTACATTGAAACTCTTAAACCCAGAAACAAACATAACATTTCGACACCAAATCGCTGTATCGTCATATTTATTTATCATCTAGAATCATCAGTTATTGTGTTTACAGCAGTTGGTGGTCAACTTGGGTTGGGTGTGACATTTGCCTGCTTGTGGAGGTTTCTGTTGGATCCCCCCTCGAAGCTTTTCGGATGGTAGACATGATTTCTTGCTGTTATGGTCAACGGTTAGATTCAATTAAAGTACGCCAGGTTTGATATTTCCCTGGAGATCCTCTCCGAAACTTCCAATTCCTCACCTTTAGCAGTTGAAAGGACCAGCTCCAATCATTTTTTTAGTATACTCCTGATATTCTTCAGCACATCCTTGGAAACGCCTGGGTATATATTCCGTCCTACAGCCTCTGGGTATGAATCTCCGAGCAGTCTTGTTCACTCTGTGGACAAAAATTTGTCATAGTTATGGGGGTTTTGGGGAAATCCTCTTCACGTTCTGGTCCAGGTCATCAGGGGGAAATCATGCAGTCTGCTTCATATAGTTATAGCGACGCTTATTAAGGCACTTTGTCTGGTCATATGCGGCTTTTTAAACTTGGATACCGATTGGGCGATGTTGAGTTAATGGACCAGGATCCAGAACAATCTTGCTACTCAGGTTAGAGATGTTTTGTGGAAACAATAGCTAGATCAGGGTTTGTAATTCTATCTTCAAACGGGCACTGTAAAATGATGGCTGCAGCTTAGGGTCGTGAAGGGGACGTAGATGTTGACTGTGATCATTCTTCGACAGCTTGTCGTCTTTTATTAGTCTATTGGTAGCCCCATTGGTATGGCTGTTGAAATGACCAATAAAGGAGTGAGGTTTGGTGGGAATCCCGGGGCTGAATTGAGGGTGTTGAAGTCTATTGATGGGGTTTGTAGACTGATGTAACTAGACATAGCTGAGCTCAAATAGTGAGCTTCGATGTTGACGAGACTAACACGGATCGAAATAAGAGACAGGGAGAAACAAAGAGATGGAGTCAGACAAAAAAAGCTCGGAAAATATGATCGTGATTTTACTCACCCGGGGGAGATATCAGTTTCAACAATATAATGCAGATCAATTCTTCAATCTGCTCCTTACTTTGAAGGGGTGACCCAATCGTCCATTTACTGGCGATCCTTGTGTTATTCACCTCCACGGACTGTATTGGAGCACCGCAATTCAACTGCATTGAAAATAGTGTTGTCACCCGTGCAAATTGACTCTTTTTTTCGAAACACTTTTAAGCAGTTCAGATAGCAACAAAAAAGTTTGACAACTTATTAAGAAGGGAATAAGAGGCTATTACCTCTGTAAACTCAGGGAAGGAAAAAAATGCTCGATTGCCATAAAGGGCGACAAGGACTTATTATTAGAATCTTATAGCGCCCTCTATATGCCGTTCTCCGTAGAGAGCTAGGTAAAAAACAATAAAAAAATCCCGCAATGAACTTTCACAAAAATTTGCCACAGGATGCAGCTATCATTCAATGCAAAAATTTTATGAACGATCACGCACTACCTTCAGCGTCCACACGCACTAGGTTGTATATGCGATTATGTATGCGCGCTGAGATCAAACAGCGCGAGAAGCGGATATACGCGTTAAAAAACTTTTCCAGAGATTATAGTGGGATAAATTACCCAAATCAGTTCAAATCTTGATATTTTAGTTTTATTTTGTGTTATGGAATTTGATGTTTTTTTATTTTTTTTTTTTTGGTAAAAATTGCAAAACCATGTTTCTTACACGTCATATATTAATAGTATAAAAAATATGGTTAAATTTTGGTAGCCATTTGGTAAATTTGTAGGGTGAGGTTGTTTGAAAGCTATACCAAATGTCTAATTGTTAAGGATAAATAAAAAAAATATAGTTGTAGGAATATTACCAACATGTAGATCAGGACTATAGGTTAACAACATTCAAGGGGGGTCACCTGAGCAATTGTTGGGTGCTTCGACTTGATGAATTTTAATACCCAAAAACGTTGGTCATATCATAACCATTTAAAAATAGAAACCCGCTCAACAATTTAATATTTCAATTTACTTAGGAGGGTAAACATCCATAGGCCATATATCCATTGTTTACCTCAAATTGTGTGACTGAATCATATAAAAAGGAAGTATCCGAGTAAAACACTATATGTTCTGGCCCTATGTGACTAAATGGAAAATTTGGGGTGACCTTGAAACGTTTTCTCTTATAACCCATAGAATAGGGCAGAGTATACCCTTGAGTAATCCTTAATAGGTGGACAATGTGTGGAACAAACCTTGTCCCTGCAAAGACCAGAAAATCTTTTAAAAAATCACACAGTATTTGTTAAAGGGGGATGGCCGATTTTTTAAGGACATGAAATTTAATCTTGAATGATTGGCCTTCCTCCAAAACCCCATCTGTAAAGTTTCGCGCCGATATTTCAAGCCGTTTTGATGCGAGAGCTAAAAACGTGAGTTTGTAACCCCCATAGAGTATGTGTAAAAACTAATATTGGTCGACCATAAATGCGGGCACATTTTCGCCTCATAACTTCCAAACAAAACATCCTTTGGCCTAAGATTTCACAGGGTACATGAGAAAATAGTAGATGTCTCTGATATAAAACAAATGTACCACTTCCGGTTTAAAAATCTGGGGCTTTTTGGGACGAAGGCATAGCGATCGGCATGGAACTGTAAAAAATATTACGATACGTTAAGGGAAAAAGATGGGTGTTAGATTTTACCAAAAATTCCACTCATTACCCGTTCTGATACACGCGGGGGAGGGGAAACACTATTTTGATTGGTCCTCATGTCAGTTTTACATAACCATCGCATTTTAAACCTAATGTGACTATTTTTTATATCGAGTTATGTACACGGGAATTACACTATTTTGATTGGTCCTAAACATGTCATGTTTTACATGACCAGCGCATAATGTGACTATTTTTAATATCGAGAAAAAGTTAAATTAGGTCTTAGGGGCTGGCTTACAAAATCAAACCCCGGTCAACGGTTTTATTTGTGTCGGTTATTAAACTCCTCGGAGATAAACGAACACCCGTGCGGTGCAAGTTGATAAAACGTGCGCGTATGGGTTCATTAGTTGTATAATGGTCCATTACAATAATAAGTGGATTCGTGATGGGTCTCAAACATACTGCCATCTTGGCTAACCAGCATAGACCCTTTAGAACTCACATTACTACCTAAAATAACATTTGCTGGTATGAACTCCAGACATATCACAAAGTGTACGAGTGATTATGTTCGTCGACCTTTCGCAAGGACGAATAGGATGTCATATTGTATTTGGGGTCTGAAACTGCATCATATGACTGGACACCTCTTACCTGTATCCAAGGAGAAAAGTCCGACCTATGAGCTACCCATCGACCCCCTTCAGTGTTAAGGCGAGCAAATCGTGGACCGTAGCTATCGGGGGTTACTACTCCAGACGGTGGAAGCTGTTATGAATGAGGAGGCTAGTTGACCACTTTCCATTCCTAGACCAACAGGAGCTGCACAAACTGTAAAAAAATTAATCAAATTTTATTTAAAAAAAGGGGGACACACACGAGTTTTAAATATGGAAACCGGGGACCCTTCCCAACCTTCCCCGTTTTTGCGACCCCCACGTAGTCCCCCAATGGCTAAAAAGCTTAAAAAACGCAACATACATTTATCCGACCGCTAATGGTCAATAAATCTTCTCCAAATATGTGTATTTTTACGCCGCCATTTTTGTACCCGTGATTTTAAAAGTTTTCTGAATCGTTCTCTTCACATAACCGTCATAGAGAATACTCGACCACATTAAAATCAAAGAGGCGTATAGACCAGTTAACATCCTATACGTCACTTCTTTTGTTGCCTGCGAATCCATGCCTGCGAATCGTTATGGCCCATAATATTAAAACTCTAACAGATACAATTGCCCAGTGTGTAACAGTCAGGCCGACCTATTTCAAGATACCAGGCCCTTTGCTGTTAACTGATCTATAGTGTTCTTCCCACAATGCAATTCTTCCAATACAATTTTTGCACTGGGTGTCGCATGAATTTATAGTGACAAAAAATATCAAACTTAAAGTGACAGGAGGATATTTTTTATGATACGAATTTCTCTCAAATTTCACTGGGTCGGTTGTAGACCACCTACCGAGAACGTTTCGAGGGTTTAATTGGACAAACAGGTGCAAAAGAAAACCGCAAACCTTGTTTTGAACTTGCTTGCTATCGTAATCGTTCCCCATAGAAAACCATGCTTTGACTTTCTGTCGTGCCCGACAGAAACTATTAAATCATCATCTTATTACATAAAGATGTCGTATTCGGCTTATTCACTTCAGGTGTGATCTAATACATTGGTAAGCATTCCAGATATGTAAAATATCGGGGTTCGAGAAAAATTGGGGCGCTTCTTCCTGGAAATCTCCTCATGTCTCTTTAAATTCATGTGCCAACCAGTGCAAAAATTGTATTGGAAGCAATGCATAGTAAAATCGTATCAAAAGATTTGTTTAGGGTGCATTTTAATCAGTAACACAAAGTACTCGTTTAGGGTATGCAAAATCAAGTTCATACATGAACATGATATCCACCTTGGAATACAAATGCTCCACCCCCAGGTTTCACATTTTGTTATATGCATTTATATTATTATCTGATTTCCTAAAAATACTTTAAACCTTGCTGATAACTATAAAAACGGTAAGTTCCTTCTGCTATTAAAGGCCTACTAAGAGATTTTGAACTATTTTTTTAGCATTAAGGGGGTGGCCCGATTTAAGTATATAAAGTTTTCATTTTGATAGAATTGGCATTCACCCCAAAAATCCCATCTCTAAAGTTTCGCACGGTACGATATTTCAATCCGTTTCGATGTGAGAGTAAAAAATGTGATATTGTAAGCCCCAAGATTACTTTGTTAAATTAATTTTGGTCGACCAAAATGTAGCACATTTTCGCTCATACCGGCAATAGTTATTAAATTTTGGTATATGAAGAAAGGTACTACTCTTCTCATTTACCCTGCGAAAGGTAAAATCTGGGGTTCTGGGGACGAGTATATGGTCAAGCATTATGTCTATGCAAAAAACATCTGTTGGAAATTAAGGGAGCCATCCTTGGAAAAGCTCTCAGTCAGCCTTTGATTAATTGGATTGGGTCTTCTTTCACATCACTTACCTGCCGGTGAAAGCCGGTTACGGATTTCTGAAAAAAATATAAGCAGAGCCTTAGTGGTATGCTAATAACAACACATCCCCTCCAAATCAAACCATACCCTAGACAAATATGCACGAATAAAAAATCAGACTATAATTTATCTGTGTTAATCTTATTTTACTATTGTCTTAATCAAGATGCCCATTGTAACACCAACGTATACGTATTGTGTGCCAAGCTGGTATTTATGCCATTCTGCTTCAAAACAATTGTATTCAATGGACTAACGCAAAATATATGGGTGAATTTATTCCATTCAACACAATAGCTGGTAGCAACTTGGCATATGCATTATCTTAGGACGCAAGACACACATCACTAATCTTACTTGTAGCACACTCGCCAGCGTAGACCTTAACCTCACATAATGTTAATGGCTCAGTACCGCTGGTCAACTCAATGCTGAAGTACCGGCCTTCTAAGTTGCAGGGTACTTCAATGACAGCGTTAGCGTTGATTTCTTCCAGGGTTATGGGCGATCCACAGGCAGAGTTACTTCGGTCAGAGTTGTGTCCGACGCGGACAACAGCGCCTTGAAGTCGCTCCTCTGAAATCAAGATTAAAACAATGAGGGTGAGTAAAAAAAATTACCCTGATTGTGTCCGCCATTTTGTTTTTAAATAACATATATCTTACATAATGGTATAATATAAAAGCTTTGTTATTGTCTTTAATTTGCTGCAAAAATAATTCCAATCGGTCAAGAAAAGGGTTACAGTCTTTTGAATCAAGTAATCAGCTTTTCCCCCATCCACGGATTCCCATTTGTATGCACGACAGTAAACTAAGCAAATTACTCCCCAACATGATGATAATGGTATGGCTATGTTTATGTCAAATAGAGTGGTATCTTAAAGGTGTAAAAGCCAGTGATAATGATAAGTTTTATTTGAAACACTTTTTTCAAAATGTGGCATATTGTGGTCTACAAATATAGACAATATTTTAAACCACAAAAGGTTGTCGCCGATGTCTGTTCCTTCATATGGTATGATTCAGTCAAGTCCTCCAGAAACTGATACATGTATAAGGTTAATTTATTTTTCAAATGTTTTTATGAGCGATGTGGACGTCGATGGTAAATTGTGACTGAGTTTTGGGGGTTAAATAGCGTCAATATTATTCTGCACTCAATAAATAGCCCCATTTCCTTCTGGACACTGATTTGCTTCGCTGAACGCCGTTCATTTCAATGTGAATCCGTGGACAGAGCGCAAAACCGATTACTTGATTCAAACGACTGTAGATCGGTCTATACCTAACCGATGTGAATGATTTTGCTGCAAATAATGAAGATAATGAAATAAGCTTTCAGATGATACCTCATTATGTTCGATATTGGTACTTAAAAATTGAAAATGGCGGACAATCAGTGTCAAGTTTTTCTGACTCACCTTGTAAAAACTGATAATCGTGCGTTGTGTAATAAATAGGTTTTCAGAATTCGTACTCCCCTGTGCAAGACTTTACCTAAATCTTCCACAGAAGGACATTCTAAAAAAAAAATGCCTGTTCAGGCTGACTAGATATCTTGTCAGAAGACCACAATATTTCAAATGCAAATTCCAATATGACCTACAATAAAAAAAATAGGTGTCTTGTATGCATTTGCCAACTACACATATTTTCAACCAGTGGCGTAACAGGCCTGCCTGCTCTGAGGGGGCAAATTTCCCAGTCTTGGTAATTTTTCCCTCTCAGGGGGTCAAAAGGCCAATTTTTCCCGGTCAGAGGGCTAAAAAACGGCTGATTTAGCATGATTTTTGCAATTTTTTTCCCGGCCAAAGTCATCAGGGGGCAACCTGCAAAAAAAAAAAAAAAAAAAACACTGTTTTCAACACTTTTTTGTTGCGGACATTTGAATTTTCCTTTTGACCTTTGACAATTTTGAATGGAATTCTCTTAAAAGGTGTTTGTTCCGATTTATGTGTATTGTGTTCTCTACTTGATATGAGAGCCTGGCACTTGCACATACACCCATCAAGTACCGTGGGAAACAACTTGCGCTTTTGATGGCAGATGCAATAATGCATGTTACAAAGCCCTATTCAATACTGTGCTAATATTGATGGTTAACCACCAAAACGGCGTGTTTTTTTTTTATATCTTGGGAATGAAATGGATTTGAGGGCTCAAATTTTCAGGACGACAAGAGAAAAATACGACCTTTCATCTGATATCAAAATCGATACTACTTCCGGCTAAATCAGGAGGGTCCCAAAGACGATCGGAACACGCACCTTTAAGTGCCCCTTGCATACGATAATTTTGAATTAAAGCAATAACAGCACATTTTGGAAGAGCGCTCTCAATTTTCAAAATTTGAGATTTTTGCAGTTGTGTTGGTGATTGTCTAGTAAAATATACCTGCGCATGCTAATGCTCCAAAATGCGTATTTGTCATAAAAAAGCGATTTTGTAATTAGAATCGTGATCCCTGATTGTAATTTTAAAAATGCGGAACTGGAAACGCCAAATTTATGTCCGTCCATGATGAAAGAATATTACCTCACTAAAATGACCTCACTTGACGTGCCTGAACTGACGGAACAAATAATGGATGAGCGTAGACACGCACATAGCGCAATTTCTCGGCCATTTCATATTGGAAGGATGTTTCCAGCAGCCCCTGAATTATTATCGGAGATCTCCAATATTAATTATTCTAATTACAGAATTCTTTCTTTTGTGACACATAGAGATTTTCGAGCTCTACCATTCACAAGTATTGTGTACTAATCAACTACCAAAGCAACTGTGCGAAAATCTCAAAATATCCGGAAAATTGGGGGGGGCTCTTCAAAAAAATTGCTGTTATTGCTTTAATGGTGTATCTTAATCTTCCTATTGCATCTTATTGACTGGTTTAAAGCTTTGAGTTGTCTTTCATTTCAAAGGTTCTTTTTCAAACCTATTAAATGGCGTTTCACTTACTACAACAGTCCTGTCGGTTATAAATAGCCACTGTTCCCACACATTGACTAGTTCCTTGGTCTACCATCCACCACGCGTTATTTTCGTGGTCTGAAAATTAAAGAGTACAATTTTTATCGTTAGATACAGTTCCATTTTGCTTTTCCACATGTAAAGCTGAAAGCATACATTTTGGGAACCAATTTCTCTTGTAGATATGCTAAAAGATATATAGATTGAAGATGTATTATAGTTTTTTTTTGTATTTCCATGTATGACAGATCGAGTTCCCTGAATATCGAAAGTTCAGCTATATTGGGACACAAAATTAATGCAATAATACCACCTCTCAAATAGACTGTCCCACAGTTTCCATTCTGTCTTCGGATTCAGAGAACAGTAGGTTGAAAGTTAGTTGGTCAGTTAGTTAGTTAGTTAGTTAGTTAGTTAGTTAGTTAGTTAGTTAGTTAGTTAGTTAGTTAGTTAGTTAGTTAGTTAGTTAGTTAGTAAGTATGTACTACACTTTTACAAGAGGGGCACTCAATAACATGGCGGTGCATCCAATGCATATACAAACACAAATCGAGAACTAAAATCCTAAAAAAAATCTTAGAGACCACTGGGCCCTGCCTGGATATGTGGGTCCTATTTTATACCACATCCTCATACGAACCAAATTGTCCTGTGTTTGGAGGATGGTCTACATTACCGGTCTTTTATACCACAGACCCTTAGAGTGTCTATATTTCAAATGTGCTACACACCCTCAATTTTAATGATGTTAAAGGGAGATGGTCCGATTTAAGTATATAAAGTTTGTACCTTAATAGAATGGCCTTCATCCAAAAAACACATCTGTAAAGTTTCTCGCCGATATTTCAAATTTCAATCTGTTTTGATGTGAGACCTGGAAACGTGATTTTGTGAGCCCCATAGAGTACTGTACTGTAAAATTAATCTTGGTCGACCAAAATGGAGTAAATTTTCGCTCTTAACTTCCAAACCAAATACCCTTAAGCCATAAGATTTCACAGGGTAAATGAGAAAATAGTAGCTTTCTTCTGATACCAAAATTTCGACCACTTCCGGTAAAATCTGGGGTTCTGGGGACGAGGCTATTAGCGATCGGGCCATGGACCTTTAAGATTTGAGTGCAATTGGATTTATCCTTAAAGGTGTATTTCGTGATTCCAGCACATTCTGTTTTATTCATTGTTCGCTAGACATCCTTGAGAAAAGGTTATTCACAAAATTTGAGTTGATTCCGATCTTGCGGTTTTGTGTTATGAGCAATTGTTTGTTTCCCATGCTCCCATAGGCCACTGTGTTGTAATTTCTGTCCGTTTACGGACAGAAAATACAAAATTGCGAATTTCTTACAGATACGACCGAATTTGCACGTAAGATTAGGTACACACGGATTACTAAGGCTAACGGTTCAGATGATATAAAGATCTCAACCTTTTTTTAGGTAAGTCGGGGGGACGAGGCTGTGGATCACGAAATGCCCCTTTAAATAATTACAACTGCCTCAAAGCGGTAGGCCTATACCTGATGATAATGTACATCTCTTGAAATAGTGACTCTCATGTTATTTAGCTCATTTATATAGGTTTTGCCCATTTGCTTGGCTTATTTCCCGCATCCATTAAGATATGAATTAAGTCATTTTACAAAATTTGTTATAAGTTAATGTGATGATAACAGTGTTTTCACAATTGACCGTAAATAACTATTGACCTTGGTTAGTTATATGTACAAAAAATGTACAAAAGCCAATTGGTAGGCTGCACATTTTCACAAATAACGCTAGGTCAGACACATAAAATGTACAACACAGTCTGCCAATATGAGCCCAATCAGGTTCAATTCAAAAGTTTTTGTTAGTTTCAGCTGCCATTTTGGACAAAAATGACCGAACTCTTATCTGATCAGACTTACCAACAGACTTTCTTGTATTAGGTCTAGTAATGATAGCTGGTCAATATGGCATCAACTTAAAATGCCCACAGATTTTCAAGTACAACGGCATTGCAAGTTATTTACCCATGCCTTGACAATGAAGAACATATTTTCGACAGAAAAGTCAAATTCAGCATAACAACTTACTTGTATGTGTACAGGAGTTCCCAGTGTATGTGGAATCCGTGTTGCCGTCAATCGCTCTACTCGCTGGGCCGGGGTTGTGACTGTAAGTGCTGCTCTGTGTTGCGAATTTTCCGGACAAGGATATCTCTACATCGCAAGATAGTTTGAAAATGGTTATTACCGGTACTTTAGCAAATTAAAAGATTGACAATATAGGACCCCGGCAGGAAATAATACTTTTATAACATTAACAATTGCAACCAACAAGGTATCTCTATATATTTTACAAAAATACGAACGGACTTTTCTATATCTACATATCATCTCTCGATACGTATGCGAATTAAAATCATGATTAATTAATAATAACATAACTAATGATAAAAATTCCTGTACTATGTAGTAACTCTATAAATCGGTTTCAATACTTTACTTCACCCGCTAAACCCAGCTCTAAAGTATTGCTAACGGCTGATCTGCCGTTATCGCTCAAGCTCAATGACGACCGGGTTAGTAACAAGAAAATATTTTATGTACACAAGGATTAGACAAACCTAGGCGTTTTTCACAGATGTACGCATAACTTCCTCCACATGGGTAGTCGTTCCAACTTCCGCCACCGTTTGGCCACAATCCAACACAATCTTCGTTGCCATAATTGTTGGGTTCGCCAGATGTCCAAGCGGTATAATCCAGCTGCAGATGTTAAACATTAAAAATGGGTATTAAGACGAATACCGACTATGGAATTAGTTGACACCACGTACGATCAATAACAATCTAGGATACAATATTCACTCTGTCCGCCTGTTCGCAAATTCCAATCTAGAACTCTAGGACCATAGACTGCTTTGACTCAAAAAGGGGCGTACACAACTGGTATAGTGTGATGATCTTTTTGAGCTTTAAAAAAAAAACGCCTCGTCTACCGAAGGGTGGTGGTAATTATTTTATGTAATTTGTAAATTGACCATAAGGTAAGATGCGGTCATCACAAGTGATGGACGGGGGACCAATAGATAGCTGCTGGTGTTGCTCCTCTTCCATTGTTACCAAAAATGAGTACCAACATGCCTAGGGCAATTACGATTACTCCACAATGACGTCATAAAGTTTGCATGTCAGCAAAACGGTCATTTCCATAGACACACAACAACCCAGCCCTTTTATAGCAAAAGGGCGTCACTCAAGTTACACCTGTTGCCTTGAAAGGGTTTGTCCTGCAAAAACACTGCATTATGGGATACATATTTCTTTCGTAAAAATATTTTTAGCATACTTAGGCTCAACATTTATAAAGAATGTATCCCATAATGCAAATGGTGTTTGCAGGGTGGGGCCCTTTCAAGGCAAAAGGGCGTAACTCAAGTTAGCTTTTGCCATAGATAGCCGATAAAATTCTTTTTTTTTTTTTGCCAAAAACGTTAGGAAATCCTGGTGCAATGCGTGTTTTGCTTCTACTTGATGGAAAAGGATAGTTTTATGTAATAAGAGCATTTAAAAAATAGTGCGATATTTAATGTTTTTGAGGATTCGCTAAAAATTGCGAAATATCAATTTTTCCACTCTATATTCGTATTTTTCATACTTTTCCTTCCTCACATATGACATCCATAGGACTTCATACTGGGGGATGTTTGTACTTATTTTTTTGATACCAATGGAAAGAAGAAACTCTAAGCTATCCCTGGGTACCAAATTTACAGGAAATCGGATGTTCAATAACGAAAATCACAAGGGGTGTGGTTTTGTATCTCAATGAACATTTCCCGTAGGATTTGTGTACTAAAATTTATTTGATTTTCTTGTCTATGTTTTTCATTCAATAACTGTTTAGAAAATATTAGAGTGCAACTGTTCGGACTTGCGCCCCCTTCTTCAGAGGGGGGGGGGGGTGTTTAAAATCGAGTCACAGTGTTGGTTTAATGTATAGTAATATAAAAGTATATAAGTATATATTTCCTAGGTTCCGACCTTTAGTTAAAAAAAAGCGGCTATAGCCCATAATGGTTCATGGTCATCCTGGGGTAAAATTTACCCAATGCTCAGATTTGTTGAATTGGTGATAATTTGTTTGTATTGTTTTAAATATATTTAAGTTTTGTATTATTTTAAACAGTGTGTGACATTTGGTTGGCGTATTACATAGCAAAATGTAGGGCAATGGTCGACCTGTCTATTAGGTCACCAAAACTTTTTTTCGGATGCCGCAATGGTTAAAATCAGTTTAAAATGTTATTTTCTGTTTCAGTATAATGACACGAGGAATCATTCGACAGCCACATTAAACAACATCGGAGCATTACCCCCAGGGTGACGCTTGAACTATTATGGGGCTATACCGCTTTAACTATAGGTTGGAACTTAGGGCCAATATATATTATTTTTTTAACCCTTATGAAGAGACGAACGCGTTAGTGTACATTAAAACACAATGTGACTCGATTTAAAATTTTTCCCTGTATTCACATTTCCCCCTTGAAGAAGGGGGGGATCAGTCCGAAAATTTGAACACCATCATTTTTGAAGTTTAGGCCCTATTGAAACCAGAACAGCATAAAGTCAAGGGTATTTGAAAACCGGTCGTGCCACAGTCAAAATTACATACTAACCCTTCAATCCATAAAACACAGGTTCGGCTTGTTTACTCCAGATTCAGTGGCGTAACCAATGGGGGGACCGGGGAACGCTGATCCCCCCCCCCCGCCACCAAATCGGGAAGGGGAGCAAAAAAATTGGAAGGAGAAAAGAGAGAGGAAGAGAAAAATGAGCAAAGGAAAACGAGGGGAAGAGAAGAAGGGGAAAGGGAAAGCGAAAGAAAAGGAGACAGGGAAGAAAAGAAAGGAAGGGGAAGAAGAGGAAAGAAAGAAAAAAAAAGAGAGGAGAATGGAGAGAAGTGAAAGAGAAGGGGAAAAGGAAAGCTTCAAAACGAAGTGTTTGAAACACTACGTTTCTTCTAAGATGGCCCATTTAAACAAAGTTGAGCTTCAGTGGAACCCTTGACCCCACCAGAGGCCCTAAGGTGGCGCCTTTGGACCCCCACCCGTTGTAAGTTTCGTGGCCAGATGTTCGCACTAATCATCCCCAAAGCTGGTTCATGGAATCAGAACCCCCCCCCCCCCCGGAGAGCAGATCTGGTTACGCTCCTGCTCCAGATATAGGGCTATGTAACAGACAACATTTTTTACTGAAATTGGCGGTATTAGGTACAAAAACCAGATCAATGCTCGAACATTGTGTAAATGGATTCACAGCGGCGGGGGGAAACTTTTTCAAAGCGGAGCGGCCAAATGCTTCTGGTGCGCCGTGGTCTGGGATTACTTTGAAAATTTGACTAAAATTACCAGATTTTGGCAAAAGTGGAAGGGCAAGCCGTTTTGGAAATTAAACATTTAAAATATGTTCATGTACTCTGCACGGCTAGTGGACCCAATTCAAAGCATCACAATGTAGGGCCTAAATTTTCTTACCAAATGGCTCGCGTCCCAAAACTGGTGGCTTCTCTATTGCGGCAAAATATGACGCCCTTTAATAAATAAAAGGGAAACAATCACCTAGAATAGTCAATAAATGCGATCTGGCCTGATTTGTTGATTTGATATTTTAATATGATATCATAATGGTTTATAAATGAGTGTTCCTTGTCCATGATGATTAGGACCACTATTGGCGTAGGGTCCGATCGGCATGGTTTCATTACTCATTACGGGTGATTTATGGCAAAATCAACTGATTTCAGAGAGGTTTTGCTTCATCTTACGTGGTTTTGTAGAGTGATATATCATTAGTAATTTATACATACTTATGTGATTTAAGTGGTAATTTTAAACCGGTTAAGAGTATCAAAAAAATCCACCCAAAAAATGGACAACCAAAAAGGGTTCCTGAAAAGTACAAGTAGGTTCGCACACGATATTCTTCTTGTGGGGCTACGGTGTACCGTCGGTCCAAACAAATGTTCCCTCCGTTTCTTTGTCGTTCAAGCCAATCTAGTAGCCATGCCAATGCTGGCCGTTCCTCTAATAGGACCTTGTTAGGAATAATAATAAAAGATATAATGATTTATATCATGTGTGCTATGCATGCAAGCAAGACAGAAATGGTAGTTTATGATTAAGATGCCAACCAACGAGTGCTATACGGTACACAAAATGATTAGAATTCATCGCGTACAAAGGAATCCTCAGACGTTATTTTGAATCCAGGATTGACTAATCACGGCTCGTGCCTTTTATTTAGAGTCTGGCCGTCACCATTATAATTTATATTGTTACACTGCAATGATGCCGAACGTTGATTTAAGTATCAATAGTTTTGGGGTGGCTTTTGGCCGGTCGTTCACGGCGTTTGAACCTTGTTCCTTTGATCAGAACAATAGAAACCGCTTCCAACCGGACAGAACCGGCGAACAACCTCTGGTTGAGTTTGAAGCCATCCCTTTTATTCCTTACATCCCTAGAGGAAAATGACTAGCAACCTGACGATCACCGTAAAAAGGGAGGTAACGGTATTTGTGTTGTTAGATCTAGGAGCACTTTCTGCGTAAACACAAGGCAGGGGTCCAATCCGTGATTTTTGAAAAGTGGCAAAAAATGACATTTAGGGATTTCAAGGATATACTGCATGACTTTAGGTTAATATCTTGACGAGGGCGATATTTTCTGTTATCAACCGAAAAAGGCCATCCAATGTTATGATTATTATGTGAGGGGACTTGACAAAATCGTTTTAAAATGGCTTCAAACTAATAAAATTATAGTATTTGTTTGAGTTGCATGACCGAATGCCCAAATCGTTTGCCCAGTGTTGATATTTGTTAATATTTGAACCAGTACACAGACAGCTGGCCGTCACCTAATTTATATTGTTATATACAACCCGTCACCTTTGGCTCCATGATTTCCCCCATTCTTCAAAACCTGCGCTCTTTACAGTGCTCTAATTAAAAATTGATGGTAGAGAAAACTACTAGTTTAATCTTGATAACTGGGGGAATTTTGAAATTGGCCTCTGTATGAAAATTATGACAAAAGGAAGCACGGGACACGAAATATATCACAGATCCATTTGCTCTATATTCAAATATTCAAAATCATGAATGTGTTCTTTGATGGTTTACGAATTCCTGTGAAACCTCAGCAATAGTCTACCGGGCTACTGATCTTAGCCTACAATATACAAGTACACTAATGAATTCCTGTAATACCTGCCAAAAAGTTTTGTTCCTCGTCGCTATGGATGCTTGCTAACGTAGACTCCTTCTGCTCGCATGCGTCTATTGCATTGTCGTAGGTCACTCCGCCTGAGTGGTCTAAGAAGTAGCACACACCGTTAAATTCATCCCATCCAAGTGGGCACCGAACGATATCTGAAAAGGAAATGTAAATCAAGAGGGGAGAAAGTAAAGAGAAAGTAACTAAATTTATTAGATAACAACACATACTACTAATAGTAGGGTAATAAACGAGAATCCCATTCTAGAAGTTTGGGGAAGAAGGTTTGAAGATGTTTTTCTATAGTTTTAAGAGTGCTGAATCAGAATTTTTGGATCCAAACCTCTGGGAAATGTGGGGAACTTTGTAAAATAAGGGGGTAAATTTTGTACAGGGGTAAATTTGAAATCAAGTCAAATTGTGTTTAAATGTACACCAATGCATTTGTTTCTTTATAAGGATTAAGAAAAGGTATAGTTTGTCTAGGTTTTGACCTTTAGTTAAACAGGTACATCCCTATTAAGGTTCAAGGTCATCCTGGGGTAAACGTTACCTAGTGCTCCGATTTTGTTGAAACCGTGTCAAATTGTTCGTCTTGCCTTATTTTACAATGTTTGGCATTTGATTTCGTAATTAGTGAGCAAAATGTAACAAGGGTCTACATGGTCTATAGGGGTCACCAAAACTTGACCTCAATTGTATACAGAGCTGTCACCCAAAGAATTGAAATGATTTTTTGCTTAAGTATGACCAGGGAATAATTTGACACCGGTTTCAACAAAATCTGCGCATTGGATTTTTTTGCCCCAGAATGACCTTGAACCTTATCAGGGCTGTAGCCTTGTAACTAAAGGTGGAAACCTATACAAACTGTAGGCCTACCTTTTTTTAATCCTTATAATGAGACAAATACATTAGTGTACATTTAAACACAATTTGACTTGATTTCAAATTTACCCCTATAGTAATGTTACCCCCTTATTTTACAAAGTTTCCCACATTTCCCAGAGGTTGGACCCAAAAATTCTGATTCAGCACCCTTAAAACTATAGAAATACATCTTCAAACCTTCTTCCCCAAACTTCTAGAATGGGATTATCGTTTATAACCCTACTATAATATAAAGACAGGAAGTCTGCAAGATCCAAATAAAACTTGTTAAAGCCATCCGAAAAACACCCTCAATCTTCTCAAGTTTTTTTTCACTGTTGTATTGGAATTTTTTGCACTGTTGCATTGGGATTTGTTATAGTAAAGTCTCAAGTAAGTAGTTATGCTAAAAGACGTATTTTTCATACACGATTTTATCATTCTTCTAAGTTTTTTTTCAAAATTGCAATTGAAATTACAGACTTGCCCCGTGTTCACTGTGCTGACTCATATCTTACTGGAATAGCTTTTGTGTTCAGCACCTGAGCATTGTGTACAATGAATGGTGTAATGTAAGGTACATTTAGACATTTAAAAGGTGCATTTCGGGATTCCAACACCTTATGTTTTAAGTTTTATTCATTATACACTAGACATCCTTGAGAAAAGCTTATTCACAAAATTTTAGTTGATTCCGATCTTGAGGTTTTGCGTTATGAGCAATTGCTTGTTTCCCACGGTCCCATAGGTCACTGTGCTGTAATTTCTTTCCGTTTACGGACAAAAAATATCAAATCGAATTTCTTACAGATACGACCGAATTCCAATATAAGATTAGGTACACGTGGATTACTAAGGCTAACGGTTCAAACGATATAAAATCGCAACCTTTGAGGTAAGTCGGGGGCGAGGTTGTGGATCACGAAATGCCCCTTTAATTAGCATGAGATGAATCAGTTGTGAGCCAGAAATTAGCGGCATCAAAACTCAACCGCATGGCTACCCGCAATACGGCACCGATACTTTCAGAGGGGAACCGGTGTTGTAGAAGAGTAATTATAGTCCGGCGTATTAGTCCGGGAACAATGGTGAACAATAGCAATAGATTCAGTTGACTCTTAACGCAAACATTAGTTTCACGATTTATTCAGTTACTCGTCTATGGAGCCCAGGACGTGGTTCCCGCCCGGACTAGATCTGCTTTCACACCGGTTCTAGTGTCTGATCCAAATGAACCCCCGCGACACGCCGGGCAATTCGTCAGTTCAGTTTGGTAGCCATCCCAATAATATTGCAATTCAAGGCGACGAAGAGGTCTTTTACCAAACTTCGAAATTACAACAGCGCTTAAATAGAGATACAATTTCGACAGGAAAACAGCACACTGTTTTATTTCTGTTTCGGGGGTTAAACCGCTATAGGGCATTTGCAAAAGACGTCGATAAAGTAATTTGGAAAGACCTGTCTCCAGAAAACCCAAGCATGAGAGAATCACCTGCAGAAATATCTAAATGCCCTCATGTGAACCACATACATGTATGTAGTCTTAGCCATGCTTGGATGATCTGGAGAGCAAAAGAAAATCCATTCAATTACATTCTGTGAAAGAGCCCCTATAGCTAGTTTGTCGATACGATTCAATCATAGAGTTGGAGTAATAAAAGGCTAGAGGTCGGACATCCATCTTGAATCGGCGAGCTCACTGGTGGACGCTTGGATGTTTATCGCCCAAGCCCAATACAACTAAAACTTACGGCACGGAAAATGCACTTTCTCGTTGATTTCGCCAGGTGCCCCTCGAATAAAAAATGATCCTTTTATATCCAAGAACATCATCAGGCATGTGGTTTATGCAGAAAGTTTATCGTCGCATAGATCGGGCACGGAGTTTTTTGCAGATTTTCAAAATGGCTTCTAAAATAGCATGGGCTATAGCATGTTAGTAGTTGCTATGACGATTGTGACGTATTTAGCACAGTCGTAGTACACAGTTGTAATATTGTATTTAGTATGGAACTTTGACCTCGGTAAGTGCGAAAATAGCGTCCGCCTGCTCGGTCGTTTGTATTGTTGGTAATCAGCGAAAATAAGCGTGTTCATGCCCATTCTAAAGATATAACCGGGAACAGTCCAGAGGCCTTGGATTCAATACTTCCAAATGAGGGTAGACGTTTCATATAGAAGTCCCGTTGATGCAAATGAGGTATTGCCATTCATTCCGTCAAGCACAACTGCACAACGTCATACAGCGCATGACGGAATCAATTGTAATACCTCATTTGCATCAATGGGACTTCTATATGAAACGTCTACCCAAATGGGAGCAAAATCGAACATAGCAAAACATAATCATCTTTGTTACAAACAAGCAGGATGATATTATCACCTTGACGAACAAGGAAACAAGTTGAGCTAAGGATATCAGAAGAAAGTTCATATTACCACATAAGCAAAAACGTGTCCAAATATAGTCGAACACATTGATTAAATACACACACACTGTCCTATGGGGAAATTTAGTATCAAAAATTTATATTTCGATATAAATCAAAATTTGTAATCAGATGTTTTTGGAGATATTTGCTGGTTATTGATGGCTGAAAATGGGAAAAGAAAATTAAGAAAATAATAATACCCTACCAAGGCATCCGAGGATTTCAAAACGAAGAGCGCAATACTCTCTCCACTGCGTAGGCTCAATGCGGACATATCGTGCCGCAACGGGTTGAGGAAAGGTATGGGTCGTAATCGCGTGATCTATTGCAGTAAATATCTGAGGTGGAAAACATGACAAAGAAACAGTGACAACGAGTGAGTGAACTAATTTAATCTTTAAGAATTGTAAAATATTTCTGCCAAATACTCTATTAATCCTAAAAGGCCCCGGGGGCGGAATCCGCCCCCCCCCCCGACGTTTTTTGTCGTATCTCACCTGTTTGTTATTTTTTAAGCCAAAACTGCATGACCTTTTTCTTTGAAGCCTTGCGCTCGATGTAAGACCATTTCGAACAAAATCGGACCTAGGGTTATGACGCGGCGTTGCGTAATCGCGCACTGCGTGCGAAAAAAAACCTATTTCCCATTGAAATTACACGGAAAAGCAGGAAATCCAGTTTTTTATTGCTAAGGATACAGTTACACTATGTTTTATCTTATTTATTTGATTTATTTGTAGTAAGAGCATGTGTGTGCATACTTTGACACACATCATGGCAAAAAGACAGCTTTTGCTTGAAAAAACGGCGAAAAACCATGAATTTTTCCGATTTTTTGAGATTTTTCGCATTTTTGGATGACGTCATGTTTGACGTCACTGTGACGCCATACAAGGTATGTTTGTACTTTTTTTGGTATCAATATATTGAACATATATGAGTACGAAATTAGTCTTTACTTTCCTTCATTTTTTATTATATCATGATTGTAGTGATTTCAGCCATGTGATAGTTGTTATTATATAACTCATACATAGATTCTAGTCATTTAATTGGTTTATTTGTGCCACGTGACTATTCAATAGAGTTACCATCATCTCAATGGTCTACAAAATTAACTATTAACGCGTTGATAGTTTTACTATCACATGCCTCTATTTCCACTCGCACGATTGTTTTAAACACGCCATGCGTGTACAGTATGAGCGACAATACGAAGTCTGATGAAGAGGTTGTTAGCACGTAATTTCGTACTTTCATCTCCCGTTCGCTACGACTGTACAACGCCATAGTAATGTATGGAACTGTGCCAATCCGAACCAGTGACTATTATTATTAAATGACCAGAATCTATTGTATGAGTTATATAAAACAAATATTAACTGCCTTGTATTCGTGTGATGGTAAAAATATAATCACTCGGTGAAAGATGGATTGTTCCATTTCACTCGCCTGCGGCTCGTGAAATGGAACAATCCATCTTTCACCTTGTGATCATATTTTTACCATCACACTCATAGTCAGTTAATATTTGTATAATATTACATGGCTTGAAATTGAAACCGGTGATATCATGATATAAAACAAATATTGACTGCCTGTATTCGTGCAATAGTAAATATATCATTCGGTCAAATTTTGAATGTTCCATTTCGCCGAGTGAAATAGAAAATTCAAAATTTGACCTCATTATATATTTTTTACTATCACATTCTCAGGCATTCAATATTTGTATATTATTAACCAAACAGGATGACTCAATCAGTGAAAATCAATAATTGGAATCTGAATGGGCCAATATCAAACAGGACTCCTAAACCTCGCCCTCCGCAGTTGGTTGAAGCAATGCAAACTTAGAGGAAGACGGCTGTTCATTAGAAAACAAATGGCCGTTGATTGATTTCGATTAGATCTTGAATACAAATAATAACATAATAATAATAATAATTTCCTTAGAATTGCACTTAGGGGGGCATTTGAATTATTCATTAGGCTATAATGAGCTCTTATTATTATTTAGATTAATTAATATTCATATCCTTTGTTAGTCTAGTGGATTATCTTTAATTTGCATAAATTAATATTCATATCATTTGACGAAATAAAGCGCAAACAAAAGATAACGTTCAGGGGAAACGAAATTCTCCCTAACGTATTAATTAGTGCATAAGAAAGGCGAATTTCCCCCTAACCCACACATAAGCTTATAATACTGATATTATTATGATTATTAAGGATAAATTTTTAACACTATTCTACTTACCACTGGACTTCCATTGTTATCCGTAATATAGTCCGTGCATGGTTCGATTCCCGCTCTGACTTTGAAGGCTGTCACGGCTTTATCCTGTCCCTCACCACCTTGTGTCTGCAATCCTGTGATAACACCCTCGGCACTTAGATCGACCTGAGAGACAATTTAAAGAAAATAATATGGTCATGAAGCTGAGATTCAAAATTACATATGAAGCTAAGCTGCACTTGAACAGCGTGTTTCGCTGGTAGCTAAGTAGTTGTGTGTAAGGTGTGGCCTCAAAACTCAAGTACCGGTTGACCATGACAATTGAATCGTATTTCATTGTTTATAACAATAGAACCCGTCCAACCGGAAATAAAGGATATGTGGCCCGAACGAGGAATATTAGTCCGGGCTCCATAGACGACAACGGAATAAAACGTGAAACTAACGTTACGTGAAGAGTCAACTCAATCAGGTGCCGTATTATTTACCGTTGTAGGCGAACTGTGAGTCCAAAGGACTATATCGCCTGCCACACCGGTGTAAAAGGAGAGATAGTCCGCCAGGAACCATAGTCCGGACTCGGTAGACGACAACAGAATAAAGCGTGAAACAAAGGTTGCGTGAAGAGTCAACTGAATCGAATTACCTATTTTTCACCGTTGTAGGTGGACTATGAGTTCGGAGGACCATATCGCCTGTCACACCGGAAAGCAACCTGTGGTTTCAGTTTCCCCTGTCCCGCTTGAATTCACCAGCTCACTTCTTTATGGGGAAACACAAAGGCCGTCCTCACCAAGTGCGTTCACCGTGTCTTCGTGCGCGTGGTTGGCCTTATGGATGTCATGTCTTTTTATGCAACAATGATGGCGCAATTATGACGATAGAAATTAAACCATGAAACAATAAGGGCAACCTAAGATGACTCTGTGTGAACTGAGTTTTTGTACCTAGTCTACCACTGGCATGAAAAAAAAAATACTTTGACCGCACGAATCATTCGTTCTACCAACTACGCATAGTACAACACCGCGTTTTACCAATCTATTCATTCATTTATCAAACATCGAAAGGTTACTGGTTCGTATCAAAGAAAGAATTAAATCTTATTCTTTTCGCGACAATTATTTTCACCTTTTAAACATCTCGCGGAAATAAATTTTTACCTGGATCCAAGGAGCTGTGTCGTCGTCATGTTTAACCCAGGGTCCCAGTGTTAGTAGATTTAGCCTTCCCACTTGTGGTCCATAAAAATCAGCATCATAATATAGCCAACTAGATGCAGTAAGCGCAGAGTCTGGAATCAACCCATTTTCCATTCCTAATGCTGTCGGTGCAGAACATGCTGAAAAAGTAAGCGGGCAATTAGAGTTGACTTTTGGGTTTTGTCTAAATCTTCATTACTGCTTACGGGTATTTTTAAGATAATAGAAATATTTGTTTTAAAGACAGTTAGATTACGAAATCAATATCATCTAATTCATCCGGTTAAAAAATAAAATGAAATAAACTCCTGTTGCTATTATGTGATTTGTGTCTTTATCCAGATAATAGTTTATTTATTCCTCAATGTGTAAGCATAGGAACTGGGTTAATAGGTGCGGGCAAATAATACGCATTTAAAAAGCAAATAAAAATTACTAATGATAGTTCGTGTCTATGGAAATTGCTGCTATTTTCAACTCTCTTCTTATTACAGGATCTGTGTGATTAATATATAATCCTGTTCCTTTGCAATTTTAAAGGCTGGGTGTTACGTAAGCAATTGGGTTTCAGGTCAACTGTTGTTTGTACAACTGATGACTAAAAAGGTGTTTTTAATTGTTGTTTTTTTTTCGAAACAGGTTTCAGGTGTATACAATTACGGGTGGATGAGAGTGTATTTGTGGGTGTGGTCAATGAGAGGCGGTATAAATGCGTATATGTTATTCCCACAATGCATTTCTTCCGAAAACAAATGTTTGCAATGGTTGTCACATTGAGGTCTGGTCATTTGAGTACTTTATCACTATAAATTTCAGTGCCAAACAGTGCAAACCAAAAAACACAATTTGTATTGGAAGAAATGCATTGTGGCAGAAAAACCACCATACCTTCTCTTGGTTCAATGTGTATGTATGAATCCAATGAACTTGTGCAAAAAACCACAATTGATTTGATTCTGTTAACCGACCAAGTGTTTCAAATCTGCGCTCCGCGTATTTTTGTACATCTGTTTCGGTTTAAGGTGTCCTTTTTCTTGCTAATTGCAAGGGAATTAGCGGGTTTGGATATAAATCTGGCCTCATTTTTTGTTGATTAAAAATAATGAAACGAGTCATCTTTTCCGTTGTTCACATCGGTTTCCATAATAAACAGGGCAATTATGAATAAGTTCTCTATAGCCGGTGTCATATAATACAATGGTCCGTTGTGGACTGGGTGTCGACCACTCATTGTCTTATCGATGTTTCCTTTGAGTGTTTATGATAATTTGTTTAAGCACTGTACCCAAATGGCTGGTTACAAGGTACACGGTTTATTTCCGTACATATGCGATGGACGTAGGACACTCGCTCATGGAGGAACTCAGTTTCTTTACACGTAGTTGACCAAGATTAGCTTCTATATATTGGGCGGCGTTTGGTCTTAAGGGGTTTGGGTCAATATTACCGCCATAAAATTCCTTCAAACTCGCATAAATACCGTTTCATCGATATGATCAAAAATTCAAGAAAAAAACTAAGTCGGAGGTCAGCGATGTCAACTGTGAGTTAAAACATTACAAAAATACACATTTTTGCCCAAAATAACCTACAAAGTCTATGGAAAAATAATTTTTTCGAGAACCTTTTTGGTTGTAGCTAACAATTTAGCCATAATTTGGTTGTGATTTTTTTATAAGAAGTGCCCCCTCATGTCCGCTTTCTAATAAAACAAAAAATAATGGGGTCACCGAGTACCCTTTGTGAGAGATATTCATGCGAAAATCCTTATTTTTCTTGAAAAAATGAGCCCTTGCGACATTTTAGTGCGTACAGCTCCAACAAACAAACGCAGAATAATACGCACAGTGTTGAGCGCGTGTCTCTGCGTGATCAGCGAGTATTGATTCTTTCGATTTAGGCCTATAATATTCGCTTTCACTTTTTTTATCGTTATTGTTTGAATCCGGTTTCCGCGTTATCCATACTTTTTGTAATCCTATATTCTGGCAGTTTGTGACAGGAGCGGCGGATCACTCCCCAGTTTTAGACCTATTTTATATTAGGGTTGATAGATTTGAGTTCTTAAACGACCGACATGTCAATGAGGATTCTTCACCTGACGCACCTCGCATTTTTTAACGGAAATATTTAAAAAAAGAAACTAATAGGGAGAAGGCAAAACTATTCGAAGGGCCCACCGTTGCCACAAAATAAGCAGCAAACATTTTTCCAGCACAAATGAATACCGACCCAATCGGACAGTGGGTAAGCTAAAGCTTTTCTCTATCTGATAATAAAGTACGATTAACCAAAATAGGCCTAATAAAAATAATGCATAGACACAAATGAATATCGGCTACTCGCAGATATCTACATATTAACGAAACGCATTGACCTAATCAAGCTCTAATTTTTCAAACAGTGAAAGCAACCAGAAATTATAATAATGTTGTGAGGAAATGGGGGACTACCCATAATCACGAAATTCATGTCAATTTGGGTAATTTTACGCTGATACGAAGGGGCAGCCACAAGTCTGTTCGAGACAATTGGTGCGGACAACACTCTAATGGGTAGAGCCAAGTTCCTCTCCTCCCCCTTTCCTCACTGCCTCAAATCTGCCAAAGAGAAACACAATAAGAAACCACTAGTGTTGAACAAGGACAATAAGGAAAGGTGGCTTATGTTTAAGAAGGTCCATGCATCCAATCCCTACTCGCGCGTTCGCGCGTAGAAAATTTTTTATTTTCGTAAAAACTCTTGGCTACGCGGGATGTGCGGCTCTTGTTTGTTAAGGGCGGGCAATCGACGCTTCAGGCGGCCTGAATGACATTTCGGAGATATTGAGTCCTTGGAGACGATGCAAAAGTTGAATATATGACGCAAACTCTTAAATGTCCATTGGACACTCGTGAGAGACCCTTTCTAATTTCTTACATTTTCGTTCCTCCACATCTTCTGATCATATCGCAACACGATTTTGAAAAAGTGAACAGTCGGCAAGTGTTAATTTCAGGATAATTTCCCAAACTGAAGGCCTTCTCCGTTTTCGCGAACGCTTATCAATATGCTGGAGTTTGATTTGACCCGTTAATTACGTCATCGTAACAAGTTGTAAACAAAGCTCACAGTGTGCTATAACCGCACCGCACACTCCATATACGCCCTTGTCGGTTTTTTGTTGGGAACTTGAATACAGCTATGCTGTTTCTGATTCTCCTTGTCGGTACGTTCGCCGCTGTTCACCCGTCACAATACAAGCGCAGTAATTATCTTAATGCATTAGATACAACACGGGTACGCGCATATCAGAGAAGTCACTGTGTAGTAGCAGAAACTGGGGGCCACACGCACGTCCGTTCCAACTATGACGATCATGACTCTTAATCCGTTATCGGATGTTGACTATCGGACGTCACTCCTGGGTCCCGCTGCCAGCGCGATAATCATCTTTCATTGAATTTCCTTTGAAAGCTTGGTCCAAAACAACACTGATAGTAAATGCCCAATTGTTATCAAACATAAGGTTCTCATTTACTTCTTCATGCAGATTTTGACATGAACCATACATATCTATGGATGAAACCATTTTTTGGTGGTATTATAAGTATGTTAAACATGTCCAGACTTTACGTTTATACACAGTTTCAAACAGGTTAGATGCCATGCGCGACAGTGTGCTTGTACTTTTAGAATGTAGAATTCTTTTGTCATGATCTATCCATTGGACACACTAACTTCTACGTTTCGCAGTAACACACCGTACTCGCATCACGTTGTCATCTAATCTTCATAAGACCCTATCAATACTAACGTCCCCTTGGATTACATATAAATCTCCCTTGCCTATGGTGAAATACAATCAGTGGCGTAGCCAGAGGGGGGGACAGGGTGGCCGCCGCCCCCCCCAATAATTGATTTCAGTCGGTTGAGATGAGCCCGTCGTTCACTTGAAAAATTCAGGCCATGGCCCTTTGCAGGCCGGATTGTCGGCAAAGTCTAGGTTTAAAGTTCAAGGTCAGCGTGCGACAATTAAATTTTACCAAATCGTACAAAAATTAGCTCTCCGAAGACATTTAAAGCATATAAACCGCAAAATTTTCAGGTCCCATTTTCTGTCGGTTGAGATGGGACACTGCCCGCCCGGGCCCCCCCCACCAATTGAAAACAACCGAGCTACGCCACTGATACCAAGAGTATACCGAGGTTGAAAATCAGAAGGCCGTCACTCAGCACTGAAAGAATTCTGCTGGTAATACTGCTTTGATATAATGATTATGTTAATATTTTTTCTACTAAGCAAAGTGTCTGATCGCCGAATTGAAACAACAGAGTTGTTTTCGCGTAGCAACAGTGGCGTAGCAGAGGTGGGCATGGGCCGCCCCTTTGTTGTAATTTGCCCCCCCCCCCCTTCTTGCCCCCTGAAAATTAATGATTTACATAGGCCATATACTATACTACAAATTTTAATGAAAATATATGTCCTCCCTTTGCCCACCCACCCCCCCCCCACTGAAAAAAAGCTGGCTACGCCACTGCTTAGCACATATGGCGGAAACAATTCATACACCTTGTCACAGTTAAAGTGAATTTTATATAACACTAGGAACATCTGTGTGGAATATGTGCACCAGCAGGTAAATGCATTGTTTCCCGCCATATGCTAAGGCGAAAAGCAACTTCCTGTTGTTTCACATTCAAACACTGTGCTGCAGCCCCACTACCCTGGTTAGAGGTCAATGGTCCATACGAATACCGCCAGTAAACCTACTTGGAGTCGAATATCTTCCACTAGCGTCTGATGGTTACGCCACTGTGAAAATACCAGCACAAACATTATCGGTCTATTTAAAACTGGAATTGTAGAAAGAATTGTAGAATAACCAAATCCGTTTTTTATCTATGCTCAATTTATATCCCCAAAAGATTAATGAATAACTACATTTGTTTAAATCTTTTGCCAAGTTTGCTAATCTCAAACGACTTTTTAAGTAAGGATGCTCGCCCTCGTCCGATTTTGTTTGTCATCATTGCCATTGTCGACACAACGTAAGGTCCATTCATACTTCAATGCATGCAGGTGCAGAGAAAATGGATAAACCCTCTCGACTCAACACCAGCAGCGCAATGGAATTTGAACTGTGTTCTGCTGTGTTTAGTCAGAGATGGTTTCCATCTATTTTCACTGCAGTAAAGTATGAATGGACGTTTAGGTTTTTAAATTTTAACCTAAAGAAATGAAAGCCATGTCCACAATAATGAAATACCTTTATCTGGTTCTACGTCTTTTGCTGTACCATATATTATTTTTTCAATATATCTAAAAAAGAGTTTACATCTCTTTTTTTTTTTAATGTGAAGGAAACAATCATTAGATGTTACTTACTGGCGCTCACTGATTTGTGCCTTTAACAATGTGTTAGGAATAATAATTCAAATCACATTGATAACCTTTAATGTTTCCTCATGTTCATTACTTTTTTGTTAGTTTTTATTATTAGTATATTCGTGACTAAATTCACGCGGATCAATTGTTTACAGTTTACGCTGTAATGTAAACTGTAACTGTTTAGTTACACTGAGCCTTCATTGCAGAGAAAGGGTTTTTCCTAGATATAATGGATCCAGAATCCGATAGCATTCCTCGTTTGATCTCACCGCTCTTATTCATAAAATCTTAAAGAAGCTGGCGATCCCTCGTTCATGATATGCGCACCCCTCGGTTATGAAATCAGCTCCTGTTGTCTCAGAGAGGCAGCGTCGGTTCCTGTCTTCAAGAGGATGCTTTAAAAATTATTATTTCCTTAATCCGATTGAGCGGTTACTCATGTTTAGCTGCTTTTTGTTTTGCTTTGTTTATATGTTTCTAGTCTTTTGGTATATGATACTTGTTAGGTGCTCTGTTCTCCGTTAGAGCACCAATAAATGCTTTGTATAATAATAATACGCTATCCTGGAATGCAGTTACCTCTATTATATTTCCACTTCTCATTTTCAACAATTAGATGCAAGACTCTTCTGTTATTTCGAAATGTCATCTTTTGGTGCCACCAAAAAAGTAGGAACACAAAATGGTATTCATTATACGTTTACAAGCGAATTGATTTCATGGTTCATAATTACCACTGGTGATAATAAACAAATGTGTTAAATTGATTTTTAGCAAAAACTTTAATAACTAATTTGTCGATATTTGGACAACGGCCACAACATAATAGGTTAATTAAAGGGACATAATGGCATGAAAAAAAATTGACAAAATTTGAAAAAGACCTTACGAATCACTTCCACGAGTTTGAAAAAATGTGGAGGTTTACATTCTGTAAAAACAGTAAAAAAGAAGAGACTTCCATGGGGGAGGTGGGCAGTTTGTGGCATTTCTGGAACAGAAAAGCAGAGTGTTTAAATCCCTGATAGAATTTACAGGTGTATTTTTTGCGACACAATTAAAAAGCATTCAGACCGGGATTCAGGCTTGTACTTTGAGCTTGTAGTAAGATATTATCTGGGCAAGTGAAAGATGGATGAGCCGGGCCGGGATTATCAGTACATATCACAATAGCAATGGTTCTGGAGCTGATGACAAAATGATTTTCAAGTTTGGTAAATGCTGGCAGTTATAATGTCAGCTCGTTCCAGAAATTGCTACACTGCCACCCCTCACCCCCCCCGGAACTCTTCATGTTTTTTAATGTTTTTACCAAAGAATTGTAAACATCCAAATTTGTTTTAAAAACTCGTGGAAGTGATTTCAGTAAGGGTCCTTCTTCATTTATGTCAATTTGTTTCATGACATTATGTCCCTTTTACCCTATTTCAAGCTTTTCAGCACCTTTGATGTAGCATCGTAAGGTCAGAGTAATCCACGTGATAAATGCACCAGTGACATCATACTGGCGGGCAAATTGTAATAAAGTTGACACCCACGTTGGCATTAGAAAGTTCAGCAGGACCAAGGGAGCTACATGTACCAATTTTCCCAGTTTTGTTCCATATCAAACGAAAATATTAGTTTCAACGGGAATTATCACCGACTTTGAGGTTAGAGTCGTTTTTCAGAGATTTCAACTGACAACTTTACAGGGATATCACACTAACAGCAATGCGTGAAGCAGTTGACCACGTAGCCATAATTAAGTTTGGCAGAAAGCTTTATATCACAAATATCCTTTTTTTAAGTTTTTTCCTATCCAAGAAAAAAAGGAGGAAAGAAACAATGAGTACACATACAAAGTTGCCCACGGGAAAAACCTGTTATAGTCTGATTTTTATTCCTGTCGGTAAACGCATATTGTCGATAGTATGAACTCATTTGGAGGGGATGTGTTGAGATCAAAACTAAAAAGCCGTATAAACAGCGGAAATGCTCAACTTTGTTTCAAACAGAATAAAATGCGTTCACCCATTTTACATGAATCCTTTCGTATCGACATATGTAAAATGTTCATATCAGATTCAATTGAAGAAGTCTGAGGACACGCTACGATTTCTTTGTTGGTGTCAATCAAAGAACGGATAAAGTGGCATGAACATCGAGGCTGGGTGAAGAATGAGACTTAGGCCACGTAAATATTGTAGTTGGTATGAGTAACAACACTCTAAAAATACCTTAAATGATTGGACCAAGCTGTCAACTAATCATTTCTGGAACAAGACCAAAAAAATTAAACGCGAAGATTCCATAGTGACGTAAAGAACTTGGGTGAGAAATAATTACTTAGGCTATCGTATCAGTTCTTATGTTGAATGCTCAGAGTTTGTTCAAGTTTGGTTTGGAATTTATCATGAATTTGCTTTGTAATAGTTTTTTCGTGAGGAAAAGGGACATTTTTTACATTATGCCTTGATCGTATTCAGTATCGCGAACGAATTTCTCATGTAATGATTGGGGAAAAGCATAAAACCTTTCAGAAAAAAGGGAATCGTCGACACGCCCCCAAAAAACTTTCTTTAATGAATGACAGGAATAAAAAATTTCCTACTATATCTAACGTCACGGAACGGCGATGGTGTGGCGACTTCATCCTCCTGCCCCCGCCTCGGAGTTCTACGCAACTGACTTGGCTTAGGTCCCCACGAGTTCTTTAAAAATATAACATCAAGAGCCCCACGATTTCACTTTAAATTTTTTGGATCATGCAAAGTCATGCAAATCCACACCTTATTCCGAAATTTAATTGAACCGACAGTTTTTTTGTTCCAATTTTATATGTCCAACTTTTCTCTTAAAGAGAATGGAAATAATATCAAGCGCATCATAATCCTCGTATCTGAGGACTTTTTATCGATAAATTTTAGTTTATAGAACCGAAAGCAATCAGTTTGGAGGGTGTGCAAAATTAGTAAGTGGACATTTTTGAAAATCCAATATGGGGGCTTTTTGGCCACCAGCCACAATCTCAAGTAATTCTTTTTAGAGAAAAATATTTGGCGGTACTCCGGTGTTTTAAGCGCGAGGAAAGTGTTAGTAATATAAATTTGATCATTATAATTATGGCCACAAAAACCAATATGATGCTCAAAAGTCGGAATCCTTAGAATGATCTTAAAACTCTTTCGGTATACCTATTTATGATATGCAGAATACGTCCTGATACCAAAACCTGTTCTGCAGATCTTCAAAATATGTTACAAGTGAACACCTACTACTAGTGTTAATTTAAAACTCTGAACGTTTCGAACAAATCAAGGCACGTCAAGTGTTCTGCAAAAGTGAAAGTGTAGAGGCATGATTCGAGCGTATATTGTCTAGATGTATGATTTATGATTTATACTTATGAGATAATATGTATGCTCACTAGATACCCAATATTTGGCAATTTCTCTGTGAGAACATTTCAAAATCGTCCTGGGCGGGAAAAACTCATATTGTAACTCCAGAGGTCAAATGCAAAACCTCATCTGTAAAAATGTGGGCCCCAGTGCTAAAATCTCATACAGCATTTTGGTCACATCGGTTCTAGCTTGAATTTCGTGCCAAATATGATAGAAAATCATATGGAACTTTATTTCAGATCTGGAGTAAATAATTTACATAATATATTTAGAAAGGAAAACGTTTCTTGTGCATGAATTACAGCAAATTATTCAGTTTGTGGTCTCTCGAAATGTTACATATGCGGTTTTGTAAGTTAACGTTTTTACCTACATGTTGAGGTTTTGATTTTAAGGTCCAAATGCAAATGAGGTGTTTCCCGCCAGTCTGTAAAACCTATATATACTGTATTGTATAAAAGTTACATCAATAATATTATTATTTATCAAGGGTGTAAAATAAAGGTATGGGATAAGTATTGGACCATTTGACATCCTATCTGGCATTTGTGTTTGGTTAACATGCAAAAACTTTTTAATGTTGGGGCCAAAGCTGGCTGCATTGTTGCCTTCTTTAAACCGATAAATTGTATGGTACTTTAGTTCTAACATCCAAACTTATGATCAAAGTTGAAATTTAAAAGTCTGACTCAGAGATTTCGAAATATTATTTTTTTGTGTAATAATGAAAAAAATACGTCAACTAGAAACTAAACGATGTAACATACAATGACAAGTCCGAAATTGCGATGAATCTTTTTGCTGGATTTTTCGTTTTGATGCGGTAAAAATCATTTATGTGTAGTATTGTCCCATAGGATACTGGTGTATAACAAAAATTCCGGATCCGGAATTTTATAACAAAGTTGTGCATTCTATATGAAGGAATCGATTTAAGCGTAGCAATTTCAAACAGTGATTAGTATATGGACAAGCATTATGTACATGCAAAAACACGATTTTTTGGAAATTGAGGGCGCCCTCCTCAGGAATCCGAGTCAGCCTTTAAGTATGGGATGTATGTCTTTGAACATTAGAAAATCAATCTGGTAATTTTGTTTGAAAAATGCTTAAAATTCAAAATGACGGCCAATCTATTATGAATGTTATGACAATTTGCAGATTTGAAATTCTTAAAAGGCGGTCATATTAGCTCTCAGATTGGACTGGTCAGCATGTTAACACACTAGAAATGACAGATATGGGTTCCTACTGTGTATGGAGCCCCAGAAATTATGGCATGAACACAAATACTCGATAGCTTGGTCAATTGGAATGATTTCGGTATACTGCGTTTCGGGTTGCCATATTGGATTGGTGGTAATGTTGCGATCAAATCATATCAGAACCCGTTCAGAAGATTCCCGTGCTTTAAACCTGGATATAGAGCATGAAAATTAGCCAAAAAATTGTTGTTTGATTGTCCATGACGACTTTTTAGAGTTGGGTCGGTCGGTCGGAGGAACTTTTTTTTTTTTTTAATGTAATTTTTTTTATTTTTTTTATGTTTGTTTGTATTAATAAATGTAATCAAACACTAACATTCAAGTTGATCTAACTAAACTAACATGCTAAGAAAACTGTTTACCCTCATCTTTTTTCGTTTCAGAAAGTTAATAATTGAGGGGAAAAAATCTTAAGGAATTTCAAAGTTAGGGTCGGCATTCTTTGCAACACTAAAAGGGGGGGGGGGGTAAATACTGATTTCCAAAATTAGGGCGTCGGATGAGGAAAATCAAACAATTTTGGGTTTTTGGCTGATGGCAATTGAATTAATTTAGGGTGGGGCGGCCATATTGGATTTCTAGACAATGCCACTGCACACAAAGTTTTGCACACCCTTTGAAAGATTGGCTTAGGTTATCATAGACTAAAATCTATCGATAGGAAAAGACTGTACTACATTCCACCCTGACACCCACAGTCCTCCGAATATTAAGTTTAAGTCATAACTTGTGTCACGAATTGATAATATTCATAATCTCGTGCAAAGAAGGGATTGTAGATACTTTTCATGCACATGTTAAACGATGAAAGAATAAAAAAATACATGAAAAGACCTAAAAGACCTACTGTGACTTCATGTCTACTTTGTTCATTTATCTCCTACTAAGAACTCTGCTAATCTACTATACTACTACTACTACTACTACTACTACTACTACTACTACTACTACTACTACTATACTACTACTACTACTACTACTACTAACTACTACTACTACTACTACTAGCTACTACTACTACTACTACTACTACTACTACTACTAGCTACTACTACTACTACTACTACTAGCACACACTAACTTCTACTATCTATAATACCTACTACTAGCTACGCGAGGCGCGGATCCAGGGGCGGAGGGGGCGCGCGTCTCCCGGTCATTCTGTCTGCAAATTCTTGGCGCAAAATCAGCTCATTTATGATCTATCTTTGGACGCGTTTACAGCCTTTCAGCCCCAGTATTGAGGACATTTTCAAATCCTGGATCCGCCATTGACTACTACTACTGCTACTGCACTACTACTACTACTGATACTGCTAGTGCTACTGCTGCTGCTGCTGTTGCTATTACTACACCTGGCACAAAAAGTATCTCGGCATGTTTTTCGATCAGTATTGTGCCAAAGTCAGACCATTTTGAAAGTTTTCGAAATATACATTTCATTGTCTAGGTCTTGCTCTTTCATTATTAATACCTGGCTTGTAAAAAAAAGCGTGCAGAAATGGCTGAGATAGAACGCCCGAAGACGCAAACCCCCAAAACCAAAAGTTGCAGTTTTTGCTGCTAATGCTGCTATTGCTATTACAGCTACTAAGCTACAAATCCTAACGTTATGTTAAAAATACAACACATTTATCGGTCTTATATTTATAGTCAACTCACCACGATCTTGAAGTTGTTTCTCACCTATATGGTATTTTACGTCTTTTAAGTAAAATCGATAGAGTAAAATTACTTCAACACTACGTCTGGATTCCTCGTCTTCCACCTTTAACATTGAATAACAAAAGTGGTACGGAATGAAGTGAACACGCTTTGAATTTAAAATTGACTTATTACTAAAAGTATTTTAGCTAGCTCATTTGCATATAATCCTGCCAGTAAATTGTTTCGCTTTCATTAAGAAAGTAATTACTTATTTGATTTTATGACTCTCCCTTGTAATTAACAAACAGGTGTTCATAATCATCTTTTTTACAAGCTAAAACTTTGTTATAATGATACAGACATGCTATTTACATATTAATATGTAGGCTTCAGTCTTTCTGTTGAAATGAAATGCAAATGCTGGTATTTAAAAATGAACAATAGCAAATACAAAAATTGCAGGGCATTTGTAACATTCTTTTTCGGATTTTGCATATTTATCATCATGCTAAACCATATATTAATGACTATTCGAAAAACGTCGCTTTTATGTAATAAAAACGATTATTTAGTGTTTATTTATATATTGCATTATATTTCCCTATTGGAGAGTAGGCAAATTCAAAACTTTTTCACAAAGTTTGCACTTTTTGTTCTAAAACCGAAACGTTTTCTCGGTATGTTCTACAACAAATCAAGTGCAAATTTAGCAAAATTCGTATTCTCAGAAAATCTCTATGTAATAATAATACCACTTTAAAAAACTGTTAACCATGACGACAGAGAAGTCTGACTACAAAGTGAAAAGGTATTATATTACGCTTTTCATTTTTTTAATGCGTTTCGAAGGCAGCCTGAGCTACAACTAGTGACCAGGGCCCTACTGGTCACCGTTATTGTGAAATGCTGCCCTCATTAATGAGTCTCATTTATGGTCTCATTCGTAACGTTAATATCCCAAATTGTAAGTAAAAGTAACAGAAGTATTTTGCTCAACTGGAAATGAATGCACAACTTATTTGATTCATCATTCTATTGTAATGTTCGTAGCTTTTTGAGGTTGTGTAAAAACCTCTATTCACACGGATAATTGTCTAATTCTTGGTTCTGAAAGGAACAATATGGCGCAAGAAAATATCCTATCGCTTACATGCTGTTTATTTAATTTTGATCCTGTCTCTTGGCGCTCAATCCACAGTAAACGTTGTTTACAAAGATTTCAAGGTAAGGAATGTATTATTGAAAATATCAATTTTGTTGTTTTCAATTAATTGAAGGTATAGAGAAATGTATTATTGAAAATATTATATTTAAGTTTGGATGAAATGATAATATAGAATACATTTGATGAATAATAAATCTTTGAGGGTCAAACTATATACACTCGCCTGAAAATAATTATAGTTCACAAAGATCACGTCTGTCTCTAATCCGAAACACTCTATAGTAAAAATGTCAGATCCACCGAAAAAATATAATGAAGCAAATAGGTGATCAATCATGAGCAAACCATTGTCTTTCGAGACAGCAATGTGGTCTTTACGGTTTCTTTGGGGGTCAGCCACACCCTAAATAAACTTAAACAACCCCCCCCCCCCAAAAAAAAATGAATGTTCCAATCCCCACTTTTCTTATTTACGGTTTTTTTTTTAATTTTTGCAATTCGAATTTCCACCCCCTCCTCTTTCTCCTCCACCAGAGAGTTTATTTACAATAATCCTTTGTAATTGAAAAGGCTACACGTGAATCTTTACATTTTTAGTCCCAAGGTGTGGACGCATTCTACTCAAAAGATCGTAACAAGCTTTGTTAGAGGGAGAGGGGAAGGGGGTCAAAAATGTTGATTACGTTGGTAAAAATCACAAAAAAACATTGGTCATCGGAAGTTGCAATTTCTCCAAAAACAAAGGAAAAAATCCTGTAAATGAAACATACAAAATATAAAGTAATCGCAATATTATGTTATGTAAGTTATTTGCAGAATACGTCTGCTATTCATGCCTTTATTTCATTTACAGTATTACAGGAAATTACTCTAAGGATCATAAGTTTAAAGTTTGATATTTTCCTTTAGGATGTGTTGAAGGATTGAAGGATAAAGGCATTCTAAAATGTTATTTTGCCAAACGCCAGCCTTATATCAGAAATGTGTTTCAACTGAAACAGCATTCAAGTACACAGATTTACAAAGCACCGCTAGTTTTTCGGAAGGCATGGAAGTTTTTTGAAAAGAGAGAAAGAAAAGAGTGAGCTTCCGGAAAATCACCTTACTAAAGTTTGGGGATTTAACGAAACTCTGGATAAAGGAATACATCAAAATGAAATAAAAACGCTGCAGAAGGCGCGGGAAAAATATTTCGCCGCCTTTAAAAAGTCTCACCTAACCTCAACTTACAAGACCCCCTGAAAATCTACTAATGCATTTTGTAGTATTCAAAATTGTTCTTTTGTAAAAGAGTTTTGGCTTTTGAAGTTGGAGGACATATTAACAAATGTTTCGACTTATCCGAAATCTCGCCAAAATGGATAAAAGAAACGTTTTTTTCCAATAGGCAGGGGTTGTCTATTCCTCAGAATTGTAAACCTTTCCCCAGATTCTTCCTTAAAATTTCAAATAGGCCTAGTGTACTTCTACCACACGTGACAGAAATTGAACTAGTTTATTCCGGTTACCTTATTTCCTCACATTATTCACAAAATTTCAAGAAACGAAACAAGGCAAAAAAAAGTACATCGATTCTATATTTGATCTTATTTTATATTTAGAAAGTTAACAAAATATTCATATCTTCCCCAAATGTGTACAGTTACTCCCCAACTGTGTATGTAGAAAAAGATTGAAAAGTTCTAAAAACTGAAGGATCGATCATTGTCCGATTTTTCATACGATGATTTCTCCTTATGTAGAAATATATCACCAAAACATCTGATTATAAATTTGGAGAGAACTCTTTACAGCTCTTTGAATAGTAGAAACAAAATTGTGTATCAAATTGACGCATAGGAAATTTTATGTAAGCTTCTATAGTAGACCACATTTGGGGACGTTTTCGTTTATAACATGAACAGGAAACATTCAGATATAAAAGGTTTCAAAAGTTGTAAGAGCCATGTCTTTGTTTAGAACAATGAAAACTGGTTCCAAACGGGGAGGACCGGGCGGATCCGACGAGTGACCAGTGGTAGAGGTTTGACGCAACCCCAAAGTTGATGCTTTATTCATTTCCTATATTAATGTACACTATGACACAAAAGTGTAATTACTATTGCCTTCCCTTTCATTTCATGTAAAAGGCAAGCAGTAATATGACGCAGATTCTCCAGGATATCCGTAGCACAGGTATGTTTTCAGAGGACTTAAAAAGTGATGTTCATAACCTATTCTGTTTGCCCCTAGTTCTTCAGAGTAGCACAAAATAACATACGCTAAAAAATCGAATTGATTCTAAAAAAAGTCAAAAATCAAAGCAAATGCAAAAATCTAACTTTGTCAAAAATTGAAGAACCCTTCCCGTAAAATCTCTGAATGGTTCTTTAAAGGTTACGATCAAGCCAACACGTTCTGCGACATGATGATCAACAGACACAGAGTACAGTTGTTATAGACATGGCTAATCCAGGAAAAAAAACGCCTTTTTGTGGGATCAAACTTTTCTCAATGATTTTATGCCCCTAACCCATACTCTTCAAAATAATGGCGTGGGGGACCCCAGATTTTTGTCTCAAATCCATGATGGCGGCCGAAATTCAAAATGGCCGCCAAATTCAAAAGTATGTGGAACATTTTAATTTCCCGGTTTTTTCCAGTGGTTCTGCCACCCTTAAGCTATACACATCGATTTCAGCTGAAGCACCACCCATGATGTGGTCTCAAATCCAAGATGGCGGCCAAAATTAAAAATGGGGACCAAATTTACTCATTAGAACTATACTGCCTCTTAGATTTCCCTTTTAACCTTTTCTTGCGGGATATGTATTCTGAATTTATATTCTGTGTGTTGAGCTTACGGGCCACGTAAGATTTAGTCTCAAATCCAAGATGGCCGCCAAAATGGCCACCAAATTACCTTAATTAGGGGTATAGTGTGCTGGAGCTTTCCACTGCAAGATTTCTCAGTAGTGCCCTCATTCTAAACTCATATCCTTCAAATTCAGCAGGGACACCACCCATAATTTGGTATCAAATCCAAGATGGCGGCCCAAATCCAAAATGGCCGCCAAAAGCTACCTTAATTAGATATCTAGTATGTTGAGATTTATCACTTGAATGTCACTTAAGTGGTTCTCCTATGCCTATAACCTTCACATTCAGCTGAAACGAAACCCATTATATGGTCTCAAATCCAAGATGGCGGCAAAAATCCAAAATGGCCGCCAAAAGCTACCTTAATTAGATATCTAGTATGTTGAGGTTATCACTTGAAGGTCACATAAGTAGTTCTCCTATACCTATAACCGTCAAAATTCAGCTGAAATGACACCAATTATATGGTCTCGAATCCAAGATGGCGGCCAAAATCCAAAATGGCCACCAAAACCCTCCGTAATTAGGTATCTAGTATGTTGAGGTTATCACTTGAAGGTCACTTAAGTAGTTCTCCTATACCTATAACCGTCAAAATTCAGCTGAAATGACACCAATTATATGGTCTCGAATCCAAGATGGCGGCCCAAATCCAAAATGGCCACCAAACCCTACCGTAATTAGGTATCTAGTATGTTGAGGTTATCACTTGAAGGTCACATAAGTAGTTCTCCTATACCTATAACCGTCAAAATTCAGCTGAAACGACACCCATTATATGGTCTCGAATCCAATAAGATGGCCTAAATGCACAAATATACCGCCCCCCCCCCACACACACACAAACAAAAAACATAGCGAATCAATGATTGTATCCCTGACTTTACCAATACCGCTACAAGTATGGAAGGAACTCTCTTTCTCCTCTTTAATTGGCATTTTATTTATTTTTTGTGTAAGAGACGATAACATGTAAGGGGCAGAATATTAACATCCTTACAAATTCCAACTTGTCCACAGCTTGCTCTTCGCCGATTGCGTTAGGAATGGAAAACCATGAAATTCCAGACTCCGCTATTACGGCATCTAGTTGGTTGGATTACAACACGGATTTTTACGGACCACATCTTGCCCGTCTGAATATGTACCCACTTGGACCATGGGTTAAAAACACCAATCGGACACGGCTCCTTGGATTCAGGTTCTTTGCAAACGCATAGATTATAATAAATAAAGTTGACTCTTTTGGACTTTGTAATTTTTAGAGTTTAGGTGGTTGTGATATATTTATATTATGCCCTAACTTATATATAAATGGAAATGGATCCTAGTCAGATTTTTTTTCTTGTCATTAAGTGTAGTTGTCGAGGGTATGGTTTCCATTGGAGGGGATGTCTAGGTATCGTAATTGAAAAAAGATTAAAGCCCACGTACACCAAATCGGGTAAATTACAAGTCCAGTAAACCTTCCTTGCTAAAGTTACTAGTGTGCTAAATCGGAGTGGAAAAAAAAAAAAAAAAAAAAAAAAAAACCCCCCCCCCTCCCCGGCTGGAAGAAAAATGACAGATTTTTTTGGCAAAAATCAGCAATTTGGGGCCTAAATTCACCACATTTAGGCAAAAATCATCGATCTTGGGCCAAAAATTGGTTAAAGATCTCCAATATTTTGATATCCCCCCCTAGAATTTCACTTTTGCCACTCCCAAAATTACACTTTGCCCCCGTTTGCTCCCCTCCCACCACCAGAAAAAGTCTGGCGCCGCCACTGGTGGTGAGTTGAAGAGCAACTTCCGAGTAGTAACTTCTCTCGTAAGTAACAAAGGATCGGTACTGCAGATAAAAGCTTCCAAATTTGGTTTAATTAATTTAAAATAAATTTCAATATCCTGATCCTATTTTAAGTTAATTCAGAAAAGATAATGTCTTATGATCATTATGGTTGTTAGATTAAGTTGACTTATACGTCATTACCAGTATGATATTTTGGTGTTTTTGTCACTAAAATCTGTATAATTCAATCTAATCGACATCACTTTCGCTTTGAGATTCTGCGGCGATCAGTAAGTCAAGCTCACTTATACAGAAGAAAAATCTCCGTTCTTAAAAGTGTACAAATATAAGTGTACCCAAAATCAATATCGCGTTTTGAAGTAATAATACTCCCATTTATCATTTTAACAGGTTGATTTGGGCGAAGATTCTAGTGGGACAGTGACTGGCGTACAAACCCAAGGTTCAGCGTCAGATAAGCAGGTTACGGCCTTTAAAGTTCGCTCAGGATTAAGTTCCTGTAACATGGAATACGTCAAGGATAGCAATGGTGCAACAAAGGTTTGTTCAAATTCAGGTGGTTTAAAACGTCGAAGGTGTCGACGACGATGCATTTTTCCTGTTCTTATTGATAGCAGGCACATGGCTAAAACGTGACTGGTCGATTTAAAAAACTCGGATAATTTGTTGGGTAAAACGAACTTAATTTTAGTAAGTTGACAATAGCTTCTTTTATAAAAGCGTTGACATCTGGTTGAAGAATGATAATTGTTATAGGAGCCACCCTATATGGTGCTATATTAAATATGTGTTTCACACTAGATCGTAATTGAAATGAGCATGCGCAGTAGTTCTATCTTTGCAGATTAAAGGCCGACTCAGAGATTTCCTGAGGAGGGCGCCCTCAATTTCCAAAAAAATCGTGTTTTTTGCATGTACATAATAATTGTCCATATACTAATCACTGTGCGAAATTGCTAAGCTTAAATCGAATTCCTTCATATAGAAAATCACAACTTTGTTTTAAAATTCCGGATCCGGAATTTTTGTTATACACAGTATCCTATGGGACGTAATACTACACATAAATGTTTACAAAAAAAAAAAAAAAAAAAAACTGGTCGATTTAAAAAACTCGGATAATTTGTTGGGTAAAACGAACTTAATTTTAGTAAGTTGACAATAGCTTCTTTTATAAAAGCGTTGACATCTGGTTGAAGAATGATAATTGTTATAGGAGCCACCCTATATGGTGCTATATTAAATATGTGTTTCACACTAGATCGTAATTGAAATGAGCATGCGCAGTAGTTCTATCTTTGCAGATTAAAGGCCGACTCAGAGATTTCCTGAGGAGGGCGCCCTCAATTTCCAAAAAAATTGTGTTTTTTGCATGTACATAATGCTTGTCCATATACTAATCACTGCGAAATTGCTAAGCTTAAATCGAATTCCTTCATATAGAAAATCACAACTTTGTTTTAAAATTCCGGATCCGGAATTTTTGTTATACACAGTATCCTATGGGACGTAATACTACACATAAATGTTTACAGCATCAAAACGAAAAATCCGATTCATCTCAAATTTCGGAATTGTGCATTTTAGGTTACTATCTTTAGTTCTAGTTGACTATTTTTCATTATTACACAAAAAAATAATATTTTGAAATCTCTGAGTCAGACTTTAAAACATAGGCTCTTGGTAGTCAGTACAGGGTGTCCCAAAAAGTGGTGCAAGCAGATAAACTCCGATTTCTGACAAACTGCTGAAGCTGTGATTTTCATTTTCATGGAGGATATTACTTATACTCTTTGTTTAAAGTGTACAAATCCCATGACAATCCGCCAACGCAAGCTAGAGATATGACGGATTATTAAAGGTCATCTGTTTTTCACCCATTCCAATGGGATTTATACAGTTAACATCATTTGTCCGTTCTTCTATCGGGTGAGCGATTTCGAACACAATGAATGTACTGGTGTATTCATTGCAAAATTGTTAACAACTGAGGAACAACAAAATGCACACTATATTAGGTTTTTTTTAGATTTATTAAAAGGCAATTAGGAATTAGAAATAATAAACACGCAATGATTAAATTCACAGTCACATTCTAAACAATTATGATCAGCACAAATCAAAACTTTGCCTTATGTCTATTTTGTTATCTCTACCTGTGCAGTTTTCGTGATAAATATAATTTTTGTTAAATATATTAACTTGTAAACTTATAACTAAAGTAGGCACGTGTGTATGAATATCATAGTCACGTTTCTTTTACAAGAAAAGAAATTGAAATAGCTCAGTGACATGAAAGTCCTTTGCTCGGCAGTATGTTTGCCTGACATCTTTTAACCAGATGTGTAATGACAACAGATACGGTTTTCTTTACGTTTCTCATGTTTATGAAGGTTTTATAAATAGCACAATTGGAAGAACATGCCATTCATTTTAATTGAACTAAGCTGAGAGGATCACACCTGGCATTTATTAATCACGCTACTTTAACAATTGACTTGAATCTAAAATTTCATAAACATCCATTGCTTTCTTAAAATCTGTTCAATTTACATGCTTTACACCCGACAATGAATATTTAAAGAGGTAAACCCTTTAGAATGAGTATTGTCAGCTTAAATTTACTATTGTTAGATATTATGTAAGATATTTGTTCAGATACAGCACTGTATTAATTTAGTAGCATATCACATTCAGGTTCTTAGGTTATCATTTAGTCAATGCACACAATTGAGCCACGAATCTATCTGATGTACCGATAAACACTAACTGTATAAATCCCATTGGAATGGATGAAAAACAGGTAGTCTTTAATATTCGTTTATATCTCTGGATTGCGTGGGTGGATTGTCATTGGATTGCACAATTTATACAAAAGAGTAGAATTAATGTCCTCCATAAAAATGAAATTCTAATTCTCAGCCCCAGCAGTTTTTGAGAAATCGGAGTGTATCTGCTTGCCCCACCTTTTTGGGACAGTACTTGTGTAACCATGTAACCATGTAACCATGTCTAATTTACTATTACACCATAGAATCCCACAAGAATCAATGTATGCTTTTTAGCCTCTACCTCAATGTATATTGTTTTAGCCTCTGCCGAGGGTCTATCGTGTCATATCACACTGTCGAGAGCATTATTTGGGTGTAAATTGTAGAACGAGGCGTAGCTACTCTCTAAATGTAAAAGAGTGAAAATCACTCTTTCAAGGAGTGACTCTAGGGACCAGTTTTTGTGGAGTTTTCCAGTCTTTGAGAGTGAATGCTGTCAATTCTTCACTCTAATGAGAGTGACAATTCATCAATGAAGAGCAATCATAAACAAAAATTCACTCTTAAAAGAGTACACATTAACTCCAATAAAGACTGGTCCCTAGAGTCACTCCTTGAATGATTTTCACTCTTTTACATTAAGAGAGTACAGTGTCAGGTCAGGTTTCCTTTTAGGGCCTGCTACTGGTATCCTGGTAACCAGCACTACCTGTCCCAGGAACGAGTTGTCGGCGGCTAAACCGTCACCCCCATCGATTTTCTAAGGAAATCTGATGAGGAGGGTAGCTGGTTACCCTGGTAGAATGAAAAGAAGATCTACCTACAAGGGCATCAGCTCTGGAGAGCTTGGCAGCCATCCAGCACATTCTGCCTTGTATGGTGGGCAAGTTGCCCAAAGGCTAGGCCCACCGCCGAAAACTGTGATTTGCGTCAGAATGGCTCCGGTCAATTATCTTTTGCTCCATTAAATCCTCACACAGCAGTGTTGCTGAGTGTGAGGTTTATCCTCCGTCCACCCCCTTGAGGGGACAAAACCTGATTTAAAACGTTGGTCTAACTAAGTACACTGTAAAAATGGTTGGCTCGGCAATAGACATGTATGTGAAGCCAACTATTTTTTGAGACACGTGTCTGGCTAGACACAAAGTTACATCTCTATGTAAGACATGTCCCATGCTGTAGACACTCAAACATAAGTCACGTTTTCATGCAAGACACTCAAACATAATTCTGTTTTCATGCAAGACACTCAAACACCAGTCATGTTTTCATGCAAGACACTCAAACACCAGTCATGTTTTCATGCAAGACACTCAAACACCAGTCATGTTTTCATGCAAGACACTCAAGCACCAGTCATGGTTTCATGTAAGACACTCAAACACCAGTCATGTTTTCATGCAAGACACTCAAACACCAGTCATGTTTTCATGCAAGACACTCAAACACCAGTCATGTTTTCATGCAAGACACTTAAACACCAGCATGTTTTCATACAAGACACCTCAAACACCAGTAATGTGTTTCATGCAGACACTCAAACACCAGTCTGTTCTTCATGCAAGACAATCCACACCAATTTAGCTCCATAGATCGGGACTGATGGCCCACAGCGGCACCATTCCGTTTCAGCATCGCTAATTGCCGGCTATTGTATAGACATGCACTACGTCTTTTGAATCCTAGCAGCCAAGCGCTGGTTAAAGGCTCTGCGATTAGCTGAATGAAAAAACGGTTTTCGCGGTACCTTGGATATCGCGAAATCAACGAATCAGGTGGTCGATCTGATGGTAGAAATGGGGTCTGACAAAAAAGACCAATTAGCTCACTAATTTTTGAGTGCCTGGAGTATGGCATGACTTGATAGCAGCAATCGAGAATTGTGCCAGCTGAAAAGGTAAGAAAATTGCTTGTATGGATCGTAATTTTCACCCTCCCCCGTTTTTTCCCCCCCCGGCCTTTTTTTTAAAAAAACCTATATTATAAAACTTGTCGCTAACTAGACAATTTAGTTAGGAATTATTTGGTGGCGTAAATCGTTACATAGGCCAAGTATTTTGCGCAATCTCCAGTGTACCGCAATGTACAAAAAAATCCAAATCAACGATATATGACAGAGTTTTCCCACCCTCCGCCTACGGCGGTCCAGGAAAGTAAGTAGTCTGTGTCACAGACTGCAAAGATATTATCTAACTTAGTTACTGCGCGAGAGATCAACGTTATCAAGTCCGTCATAGCGAATTGCATGAAATGAAACTTAAATCTCAAATCTCCGGAATACGAAGGGGTTCTATGGAGATTTTTGCATAAGAGGGTCCGTTACTATGTTTTGGTTTTCAATAGGCAGGTCTCGTATTGGGTCTGAACCTATAGAACCTAGCGAGAAAATTGAACGTTGTGTCGGGTACTTCGGTGCTCGCAAAACACGGAAAAGTGAACAAACGCTACGGGCCGCATCCTTTTCCCACATGCTTTTCGGTATTATTTCAGTCTTGAGAATTTTCAAACGCATGGTTTCAATTTACGCTTTCAATTTAGAAACAGGATATACGTACTTACCGGACCGCGTCCGCTCAGGCGATAATGATGTGGTTGAAAAACTCCCTAGGGCAGTGAGATTTGCAAAGGTTTGCCAAGATTCAAAAATAGGCGGCGCTGTGTGTCACGACGAACGTAAATGTGTGACTCAAACACCCGTCATGTTTTCATGCAAGACCACTCAAACAACAGTCATGTTTTCATGCAAGACACTCAAACACAGTCATGTTTTCATGCAAGACACTCAAACACCAGTCATGTTTTCATACAAGACAACTCAAACACCAGTCATGTTTCATGAAGCACTCAAACACAGTCACGTTTTCATGCAGACACTCAAACATAATCTGTTTCATGCAAGACACTCAAACACCATTATGTTTCATGCAAGACAGCTCAAACACCAGTCTTGTTTTCCATGCAAGAAACACTCTCAAACACCAGTCATGTTTTTCAGGCAAGACACTAAGCACCAGTCTGGTTTCATGGTATACACCTCACCCTCAGTCATGTTTTCATGCAAGACACTCAAACACCAGTCTTGTTTTCATGCAGACACCAACCCCAGTCATGTTTTCATGCAAGACACTTAAACACCAAGTCCTGTGTTCATACAAACCTCAAACACCAGTAATGTTTTCATGCAAGACACTCAAACAACCAGTCATGTTCTCATCAAGACACTCCACACCATTTACGGGCTACCCCATAGCAACTGTACTGCTGGCACACAGCGGCACCTATTCCGTTTCCGCCTTCCTATTGGTGGCCGGCTATTCTTAGACTTGCACTACGTCTTTTGACTCCCTAGCACCAGCGCTGTGTTAAAGCTCTGCGATTAGCTTGACATGACTGAAAAACGGTTTCTCGGTACCGTTGTATATCCGCGAATCACGAATCATTGGTCCGATCTGATGTTAGAAATGGTTCCTGACAAAAAAGACCTATTAGCTCACTGTTTATGTTTTTTTTGTTTGTTTTTTATTTTCTGTAAGCCTGGCGTGTGGCATGACTGGATAGCAGCAATCGAGATTGAGCCGCTGAAAAGGTAAGAAAATTGCTTGTATGGATCGTATTTTTCACGTTTTTTCGTCTTTTTCCAAAATAAACCTATATTATACACGTTGTCAGCTAACTAGACAATTTAGTTTAGGAATCTGTTGTGGCGTAAACGTTACATAGGAGGCCAAGTATTTTGCGTCAATCTCCAGTGTACCGCAAGTATGTACAAAAAAATCCAAATCATACCTCTATCGGACAGAGTTTTCCCACCCTCAAAAAAGCCTACGTGCGGTCCGGAAGTAAGTAGTCTGTGTCACCGACTGCAAAAGATATTATCCTAAATGAGTCACGGCGCAGAGGATTAACCGTTATCAGTCGTCATAGTGAATGCATGAAAATGAACGAAATCTCAATATCTCCGGAAAATACGAAGGGGTTCTAGGATATTTTTTCATCAGAGGTCCGTTACTATGTTTTGTTTTGCAATAGCCCTAATGTCTCGTAATTGGGTCTGATCCTATAGACACCCCATAGCGAGAAAATTGAACGTTTGTGTCGGGTATTTCGGTGGCTCACAAACACGTAAAGTGAACACGCAATCGCTACGGGCCGCTTCCCTTTTCCACAATGCCTTTCGTTATTATTTCAGTCTTGAGAATTTTCAAACGACTGTTTCAATTTTACGGCTTTCAATTGTAAGAAACAGGATATACTACTTACCGGACCGCCGTAACGCTCAGCCGATAATGATTTGATTGATAACTCCCTATGTCAGGAAGATTTGCAGTTTGGCCAAGATTCACATGGGCCGGCGCTGTGTTTGTCAAGAGACACGTAATGGTGTGACTCAAACACCAGTCATGTTTTCATGAAGACACTCACACACCAGTCATGTTTTCATGCAAGACCTCAAACACCAGCCTGTTTCATGCAAGGACACTCAAACACCATCATGGGTTTTCATGCAGACACTCAAACACCATCATGTTTTCAATGGCAAGACACTCAACAAACCATTCACGTTTTCACGTTTTCCCAGGCCGGTCCAAAGACACTCAAACCTAGTCATGTTTTTATGCAAGACACTTTAGTTTTGGTACGACCCTTAAATGTCACATGACTTGGAGGATATGTCTTCGAGTATGAATTTGTTTTCCATTGTTTAATAAATTTATTTTGTTCTTTTGTGACGTGTCTAAATTACAAGACACCGTTTTTACAGGTTAAAAAAATGTTTCTCTAATTTAGTATACTGTACTATACTCTACTTTTCTATACTATATTTCATCCTAGTTTAAACTCAACGAATGAATGAAAATTGATTTGTATATTTTGTTTAGAATTCTACCTCAATGATTATTATCTGCATCTTACTTCGTGTTGTTTTCCTCATCAACCAGTAGTGCTGTGACAACGCATGACTTTCCTGAGCCAGTCGATTCACGCTTCGTCAGACTTGAGCCGACAGCTTGGCATGAATATTGTGCGCTTCGATTTGAAATACTAGGTTGTCCAGGTATGTCATGTTAATACTGTATATCGTATACAACAAGAGACATTTAGGAAAACCATCAATAAACTTAAGCTCTCGCAGGATCTTCGATAGATGTTTGATCACACAGCTGTTTGAAAGTCTCATTTAGTACGGCAAAACCAGATTAAAACAAAAAATATCAACGGCGACACAGTTTTGACAATGGATTTGCGTTATTTATACCACTAACTACTTCCTGTGCAAGTTTTACGAAATTCCATTGCGGACAAGTGTGAGTTTTCTTAAAATCTAGTTTTAAACAGTTCTCTATGGAGAATGGGCATATATAGAGGTCGCTAAAACATACAAATCATGACCTTTGTAGGCCTATATGGCAAGATTCCCGCAATGGATTTTATAGGGGTGAGAGTTCTTGCATGTCCCTACTTATATCAGTTGTCAAAAGTGTGTCGTCACTGCTCAAAACCGTTCTAATAAAATAAGAGACAATTTGTATGGGGTCAAACAGCTATGATCAGCAGTTCCGGATCACAGACACTGCCTTCTGCTTCCAGAGCAAAAATGCATCAATCACAACCTTCGTCACAAATTTCCTCAATCTATGTGCAAAACTAATAGATCTCAAACATGTACTATTCCGTTTATCGCCAATAAGCTAAATGGCACTTCGACCGGTTAGGAGGTGCCGTCAAACACAACCGCTGGTTGACACGTGGCAGTTGAACCGTGTTTCATTTAGAACAGCAAGACTAAATGCCATTACAGATTCATGATGCATTGTGGGTAATATCACACCGAACGCGGGTTTCCTAACATCTTAAAAATACGATGAACTATGCCTTGTTGAGTTTCATGTGCTGTTTTGTTACATTTGTATATACCGGCAAAAAAAAAATTTGCTTCAAGTAGAATGATTAATGTGGTAAAAGACAGGAAAATCAAAGGAATTCGTGTAGCTGCTAAGTTAATCGCATTGGAGAATTCAGCAACCTGACGTGTTTTCGTGATTGTGGGACTCCCGTTCTCACCCATGAATCTGACATGCGCATGCGCAATAAACCGTAAAGAACCCGGCAACCAACCGGTGGCAGAGTTTTAGGAACCGCTTCTTCTGCTGATGATATTAGTATTTTGTGCTATATCTTCTACTTGTATATTTTGGTTATTATGTGTATTTTTGTTGTTTTTAATTGTTGTGTACTTTACTTTCTCAGTTTCTGCTGCCCTGCTGGCATTTTTATACCGTGAAGTAAAAAAATTAAGAAAATTGAGGAACATTTGTATATGTATCCGACTAGTTCTCACAAGCAAACTCTGTTGTGTCCATTTTATAATTTATTAGCAAAACCCCGTTGTGCTTCCGGTTGGGATGAATATGACGGAGGGGCGTGTTTTTACTTGGACCATACTGCCCGTCTAACCTATTCACAGGCGAAAGCTGCATGTCAGTCTAAAGGAGCGAAATTGACGAGTATTCACAGTCAAACAGAACAAGAATTTCTAGCAGGTATAGTTAAAGGATTTCTGTTTTGAAGTTTATAATAATAATATATGGTTGGTTCATACTTTATCGGCAGACGTCGGCCGATGCTAGCCTTTCGACATACTTTGCGCGTCAGATGCCTACACATACGCGTTGCGTGGAAAGCATAGACGAAAGGCTATAGCGTCGACGGACGTCTACCAAAGAAATATGAACCCACCAATATAGATCACAAATGTCTTTGGAAATCAACAAAACTGGGGAAAAAACAACATATGAAATAGGTTTTCAAATTGATATCAGAAAAAGAAGTACTCGAAAAGTTGCAGACCACCAGCGAAAACAGGTTAACATTTACCCGCAGTGAATGAGTGAGTCAGTCCATCAGTCATCAGCCAGTGCAATTCAAATACGGTACAAGACTTACCGTTTTGGGCCCAGACAAAAACAAAACAGAAACCGCCCAATACATTGGTTTTATATTTTTAAAAATTCAGTCCCATTTTTATCACATAAGAGAGGGAATATCTCCCCTAAATCCCCTCATACGCCCTTGTCGGATCATCCCAGTAAATCTTCCATTTTAGCGTCACAACTGTTGTTCACCTGGCTCTCTACTGAGTCAAATTGGCTTCCCCAATATATGATGGCACATTTTCGTGTTTATTTTCATTCACATTATCTATTTCCCTTTCTCTTAAATAAGATGTCGAGTGCTTCACTCAAGAAAATGCTGCGGATTATCGCGGGTACAAATCTACAACTGAAACAGGCAAAACGTGTCAGAAGTGGACGTCGCAGACACCGCATGAGCACAACTTCACGCCAGAAAACCATCCCAATAGAGGTCTTGGAGACCATAATTATTGTCGCAACCCAGACTTTATAGAAAGGGCCTGGTGTTATACAACCGATCCCGATGACCGCTGGACTGGTGTGATGTCGGTGAACCTCGAAATTCCGAAGAAGAGTGCATTGGTTAGAATGATTCTTTGCTTCAGTTTTACATAATGGTCTCATCATGAAAAATTATGTTTATACAAGTCATACGTTGTGTAAGGGTTGTGAATTGGTTGTATCTGCAAATTATTTAAACGTCAATTATATTTTGGTGGTTAATGATGTTGTAACAAATTTTATGACCGAGCCATCAGTTATTACACACATTAAACAAATACCAAAAATATAACCATTGACGTAAAATAATAATAATCAGTTTTTATATAGCGCCTTATCACCGTAAACAGTCTCAAAGCAATGTTGCCTATTATTATTACGCCCCCCGCAATAAGGAAATCACAATCATTTCGCTTCATCTAGGTGGTTGCTGGCCAAGCGCATATCCCTATCAATATTTAGATTCTAATATTCCCCATAACATGACAGCTCCCCAGATTTCGCTTGGGTCGTCGAGGAAATTAAGATTAAGTATTTTGCCTGCCCCTGGGGGGGACACAAACTCGTTGACCACATTCGGGCTCGAACTCACGATTTAATGCGCCAATGATCACGAGTCATGCATTTTTCCACTGGAACCACATGTGCTCGCTCCCACTATTTTGCTATTTAATATAATGAATTTTAAAAGCGCTTAATTTGACATAATTTAAATATCAATGGGGTTAATTGTGTTGTTTTGTTTTTGTTTTTTCTTCTTTTTTCCCCTTTTTTAAAACTTTTTTGGAACCAGTTTGCGATTTAGAACGGGATTTGATGGTTAATGTTTGTTCAATTTTGTTTTTTTAGCAGATGATGATTTTTGTCCATTGTTTTGTCTGTATTGTATATCGTATTCATTTAATTTATTGTAGTTCGAATCAAGGAGAATCCAGACAATGACAATGATGGGTATTTTATTGGACTAGATGATATCCACAACAGAAAACCGTTTCGTTGGTCTGATGGCACCTCAGGTCCGTGTTCCTTCCTTTTTCCGAGTTTATTTTCTTTAACTTTTGTTCAATTCATGTTCGGCTCACTACACGAGCTTAATCTGCCCCAAATACCGTGTGAGTCAATAAAAACCCTACATTCAGAATAAAAAATAATTAAAATAGTTAAGAATTATTTTTGCTAAAATGTTTGCTTTGGTTATAAAGAGGGTAAAACAGGCTTTCATAATAACGTTTAGTTTGGTGTCTTTGGACTTTTGGAGGAAGAAAGTTATGACTATTATTGCTGAGAGACTTAAATTCCTGTTTTGCCGATTTTGCGCCAAACAAAGATGCATGCATCGTTTACATGGTCTTCAGCGGTGATTTGATTAAACATTCACACCAAGTTATGTCACACAATCGAAAGTTCGAGAATAATTGTAGGATTATAAATAATATCCCTGAGATTACAAAAGAAAATGCTGCTGTGAAAAATTATCAATTTCCCAATAGAAATTCACGATAGCTGGTGTAAGCCCAGTTTACTTTGCATAAGCAAGATTTCATGGTTTTAATCTACACGAACTTGGGAGCCAAAGTGAGACCATAGAAGGTTTTGTATTCAGCTTGTATTCAACTGCATTATTAAATTTTATTTTAATTCTAATTTATTTACAGAAAACTTCATTTTTAGTGTCTTCTGCAATTTATGGACGTTGAGTAAGACTGCATTATAGTTGGGCAAAAAATAAATGCCTTAAGATGATCGATGACAAAATCTGAGCACTTTCATTATGTCATGAACTAGGCATCGATATGGATTGATTTTCAATAACTGTCTCTTCATGATTGAACAATGGTAATTTAATTTGATATTGACTTTAATTTGATATTTTACTTGTAAGGTGTTACACAATAGACCGTTTTATTCAAACTGATATGTTTTTGTCAGGAAGAAATCGATACAAACTGAAATTGCATATGTGAATTATCTTTGCTATAATGATTATGGTGTACGCCGGTGCAGTCTCTCCGCCATTGGTATGGCTAAAATAGGGCCAAACAGAGAATTTTAGGTTCTCTCGGCAAAATTGGCATAGTTTCATAACCTGAAGTCCGAAAGACACCGAATAAAAACTTCTGATAGCCTGTTTTATACCTCTGTAACAACCAAAGCAAACATTCAAGCAAAAATAACGTTTAACCTTTCAAGAAAAAATCTTTCCTAATGTAGGGTTTTTATTGACTAACACTGTAAACCCATTTAAGATGCCAGGTGTGCACAATATACAACGCAGGTAACAGTTATAGAAACACTCTACCAATATATTCGACCTGGACAGTAAAACATGTTAACATTACACTTTATGCTTTCCTTGCTCTAGAAAAAATATATTCTGGATTGATCCAAATCTGATGCAGATGCTGCAGTAGATAGACACGTCTAACTGGTTTGTGCAACACATGTTGTGAACATTTTTTCACCTATAATAGATCACGGAATGCGAATGTTCACAGTAATAGTGTTTGCTGCAAGAGTGCGGTGATCCTGGCACCAGATTACACTTGTTGTGTTCGCTGGTAATTTGGTGCCAGATCACGGCACAGGATGACCATGCGAATGTCTTCTGTTCACATTAATAGTGGTGTGCTGCAAGAGTGCGGTGATCCTGGCACCAGATTACACATTCGTTCGTGGTAATTTGATATACAGATCACTGCATAAGGATCACCATGCGAAATTTCTTTCTGTGCACAAGGCATATAGGTGTTTGCTGCAGAGTGCGGTGATCCTGGCACCAATTACACATTCGCTGTTCGGCTGGTATTTGGTGCCAGGACACGGCACAGGATCACCATGCGAATGTCCTCTGTTCACAGTAATATTTGTTTGCGCAAGAGTGCGGTGATCCTGGCACCCAATTACACATTGTCGTTCGGCTGGTAATTTTTGGTTGACAGGATCACGGCACCGATCGACCATGCGAATGTCCTTCTGTTCCAGTAATATGTGTTTGCTGCAATAGTGTGGTGATCCTGGCACCAGATTGCACATTGCTGTCTGTTTCGCGGCTGTGTACTTTGGTGTCCAGGATAACGGCACATGATCACCTTCGAATGGTCCTCTGCACAGTATAGGTGTTTTTGCCTGCCAAGAGTGCGGGGATCCTGGCACCAATTACAACATTGGGTCTTTCGGCTGGAATTTTGGTGACGGATCACGGCACAGGACACCATGCCTAATTTCTTTTTCACAGTAATAGTTGTTTGCTGCAAGATTGCGGTGATCTGGCACCAGATTGCACCATTGCTGTTCGGCTGGTAATTTGGTGCCAGGTCACGGCACAGGATCACACGCGAAGGTCCTCTGTTCACAGTATAGGTGTTTGCTGCAAGGAGCGCGGTGATCCTGGCACCAGATTACACATTGTCGTTCGGCTGGTAATTTTGTGACACCGGATCACGGCCCACAGGTGCACCATTCTAATGTCCTTCTGTTCACAGTATCAGATGTTTGTGCCTGCAGAGTGCGGGAGTCCTGCCTGGCACCAGATTACACATTGCTGTCGCTGGTATTTGGTGCTCAGGATCACCGGCACACTGGATGACTCGGCAGGTTGCTTCTGTTCATCATTATAGGTGTTTGCTTGCTGCAAGAGTAGCGCGGTGATCCTGGCACCAGATTACACATTGTCGTTCGGCTGGTAATTGTGACGGATCCACGGCACAGGATCACCATGCGAATGTCTTCTGTTCACAGTATAGTGTTTGCTGTCCGAGTGCGGGTGACCTGGCACCAGATTACCGATTGCTGTTCGGCTGTAATTTGGTCCAGGTCACGGCACACGATCACATGCCGAGTCCTCGTGTTCACAGTATATGTGGTTTTGCTGCAGCGTGGGTGATCCTGTGCACCAGATTAACACATTTGTCGTTCGGCTGGTAATTTGGTGACAGGATACGGCACAGGATCACCATGCGAATATCTTCTGTTCACAGTATAGTTGGGTAATGAAGTCCTGGATTTGATTTGATTGTATTTAACTTCTTTTTTAAAAATATTAATTAAAACTAAAATTCCGCCCTCCTCTTGGTTCATTTGGACCTGGGCCAAACTAACCATGATAATACCCAGTCCTTCGGAGAGGATGTTAATCCGTCGGTCCCATGTACATGGAGAATTACTACCATATATTTAATCGCAGCCAGTTTCGATAAGAGTAGGGTAAAAAACCCTGGCTGTCCCAAGTCGTCCTGGCTCCCTGGGTATCATTGGAAAGAACATTCAATGATTTACCCAATCTAAAGAAGACAAAAATATATAAATAAAATATTTTTTATAATAATATATTTGTGGGAAAGCATTTTGACAATTTAATGCAAATTTGACGTAATAGTTTTCTTCAATTTTGTGTATCTAACGTTAAAAAATAATTTGCAGTTGGATTTTACGTATTGGCAATCCGGCGAACCTAATGGCGGTGATCAGGACTGTGTGGCTCTTTGGCCTCACGGAGGAGGGAAATGGAGGGATTACAGATGTTATGGCTCGTATGCCTACATATGTAAAACACCAAAAGGTTAGTTGATTCAGATATATCAAAAATATAACGAAGTTCATCAAAAGAAGAAGGTCACCCGTTGCTGGATTGCTATCGATTTGCTATTGATGTATCACTTTAAATCAGATTGTAGATTTTGCGTCGCTGTGTTTGAATTGTTTTGCGCTTCAGTCATCAATGTATAGACCAGTTAACAGCAATGTTTGTAACATGTTAGGGCCTGGTATCTTGAAATAGGTCGGCCTGACTGTTACACACTGGGCAATTGTATCTGTTAGAGTTTTTAATACTATGGGCCTAACAATTCGCAGGAATGGATTCGCAGGCAACAAAAGAAGTGACATAGGATGTTAACTGGTCTATTTATTCAAAATAAGTGTCGGAGACATGGGACCCGTATTCATGTCCCATCACTTAATTTTCACATTTTGGCATGACATATGACATACTTTAACAAATTCATAACAAGCTAATTTGCCAACTTTCAACAGTAAAACGAAATAAAACATTTCTGGTAATTTTATAATAAGTTCTCAATCTTTGCTAGCGGATTTTGAATTGGCAGCATATCTGATCCTTAAAATTTGAACTAGAATTGGAACGCATTTCGGGCATTATTGAGAGTTGTTTCGCTTTTTTACATCAGGAACGGTTTGCCCAACTGGATTTGAAGAGTTCCAGGATAATTGTTATTTTCTGAACCATGACGCCCGAGTTACTTTTTATCAGGCCAAAATCGAATGCCAGAACAGAGGAGCCAAGATAGCCAGTATTCACAGCGTGGCGGAACAGGTCTTTCTAGCAGGTACTTTCAGCATTATTTTCTTGATCAATAAAATATTAATTTCAATATTGATATCTTCACGTTAGTATTACAAGTTTCTAACTAAACTTTTTTGTCAGTTTGCGATATTGGCATTTAAGGTCCAGGTAAAAGAAAGGAAGTTTATATGTCAAAGAAAGCTGAAACCGTAACAAATTATGTAATTTTCGAGCTTATAGTGTGGGGAATTTTAAAATACCATTATCTTCAAAAAAATTCAAAATGTTTTTGTTAACCTTGTAATGCTAAGGGGGTGCTATCCTTACAGAATGATAACAAGATGTATATCCAACTTTTACACTTTTGGTCACTGATTGTTATTTGTTTTGTTTTTTTCATACAGATGTGGAATGTTATACGGATCCCAAAGGTCAGGATTATCGTGGCTTCAAATCTACGACCGAATCAGGTATAACTTGCCAGAAGTGGACGTCGCAGACACCGCATGAACACAGCCGCACACCAGAAAATTATCCAAATAGTGGTCTTGGAGACCATAATTATTGTCGCAACCCAGATGGATCGAGTAGAACATGGTGCTACACAACTGATATTGATGAGAGATGGGATTGGTGTGACGTCGGACAACCTCAAACAGTGTGTAATGGTACGTATTGTGGTGGTGGTGGTCGTCGTATAGGTGATCGTATAGGTGGTGGTGGTGGTGATGGTGGTGGTCGGTTGGTAATGGTCATGGTAGTGATGGGATTATTGTGACGTCGGACAACCTCAAACAGTGTGTAATGGTACGTATTGTGGTGGTCGTCGGTGGCGGCGGCGGTGGTGGTGGTAGTGGTGGTGATGGTGGTGGTGGTGGTGGTGGTGGTGGTGGTGCTGGTGGTGGTGGTCCTGGTGTTGGTGGTGGTGGTGGTGGCGGCGCGGCGGTGCTGGTGTTATGGTGCTAGTGTTATTGTGCTAGTGGTGCTGGTACTGGTGTTGCTGCTGTTAGTGGTGGTGATGCATGGTGGAGCTGGTGCTGGTATTGGTGGCGGCGACGCAGGTGGTGGTGCTGCCACCAATAGGATGACGGATGACTGACGCTACGCTCGGTTGTGTTTGTTACTGTTACATCATTTTGTTTACAAAAATATCCTCCTTTCATCAGATTAGATGACGCCCGTGCTATTAGATAATATGCACTGCAATTTAATATGCATAAACAACAACAAAGTATACTTGCTGCGGGGTTAATGGAAGACCAAGAACAAGGTAAAACCAAAAATATAATGGAAAGCGGGGCATTGGAAGAAAGTAGTATGAAAGTTTGTTCTGATTGCCCATTAATTTTCATTACATTTTCCAGTGCTCTTCTTTGGGTTGCATTATTTTTTGTGGTACCCTTTACGTCTTCCTGTACCCCGACCACAGCATTTGGGTACATCTTATTCAATCTATCATGATTTAATCATCCATTACATTTTCAGAATGGAATATGTTATTCCTAATGTACGAACGTATATCCTCTGGAGCAAAGTACATGTCACTTAATATGTTCGTATTGTGCTAAAGCCTAATATCGGTATTTTGATAATTTCAAAAAGAATATTCGTACATATTGAGCTATAATACAATTACTCCTACTTTGTGTTCATCACAGTTCGCATTAAGAAGGATCCGAACAATTTAGACGATGGTTACTTTGTGGGCTTAAACGACGAGACAAATGAAGGAACCTTTGTTTGGTCAGATGGAACACAAGTAAGTTTTATATAAGAATTCATAATTTTAATTTTCTATATGTTCGTCCATACATACTTTACATTTTTAATCGTTCATTCTTTTTAATCTTTAAATCTTTTATTCTTTTAGCATTTATTTATTTATTTGTTTAAATTAATTTTTTTTTATTTATCATTTGCAATCTTACTCATTACTTTCAGTACATCCGTACGCCTTTATATCTTTCTTGGTTTTAATCATAATTATAATATTTCTTGTATGCTCGTTATATTTCCTGTGCTATCTTCCTTATTACAACCATTTACAGCAATACCTGTGGCTCAATTGTGAGACCATAGCAGTCATGTCCCTTCTTGCCCACTTTGCTGCTAACAGCTATGAACACTGTTGTCATTCGCTTATTTCATAAACACCGGGGGAAATACCTCTTTCAATGAGGATTTCACCCATAAGATGGTAATTTATTTAATTTGTTTTGATGATCAGACCCAATCCCAATCAAACTAGCCAACAACACTTAAAAGATGATCAAAAATTACCCGTCTTCTTTTTTTCTGCAAAGGTTGACTATACCAACTGGGCATCGGAAGAGCCAGATAATTACGGCGTTGATGAGGACTGTGTCGCCTTGTGGCCTCATGCAGGAGGTAAATGGAAGGATGACCAATGCTCAACGCAGTTCCCTTATATTTGCAGGAAACGTCTAGGTAAATATCTCTTTGTTTGGAGACTTATTTTTTATTTTACTCGGACGCCAAAATCTCAATCAGTTATAATTTGTGATGACAAGACATGCATTTTTCATAATGTTATTTGAATAGGAAAACAGACAAGATACCTAGACTCTAATATACGTCTATATTTATATATCTCTAACGTCCCTAGAGGAAAATCTGACAATCACCGCAAAAAGTGAGGTAGCGGCATTTTTGTTGTCAGATCTAGAAGCAATTTCCCACTAGCCCAAGGTAGGGTCCGCTCCGTAATTTTTGTCAGGTGGGTTTTGAAGGTTTAAGGGACGTCTATATTTATATATATGGGCCTGTGTCTATATTGTAAAGAATGATTATTGTATTAAATCAAAACGTTTGAGTTCTTGTTTCATAACTAAAATATCCGATCGCAGATATCAAACAAGAAAATTGTAAACAAAAAGTATATGACTACTCTCTGATTTTGTTGTTGTTGGTTAGAAAACTAAATTTACTCTTTCTGAACTTATCAAATAATAAACAAAAAGAAAATGTATTTTTTTTTATTTATTATACAAACAGAAATCCCACTCTTGATTAGAACGGCTACCCAAAGCAGTACACACCCAAGCTCTCCGGGTCCGCCAGGGAGAGCCATAGACGGCGACACAAACCCTGTGTTTTCTGGCAATTCATGTACAAATACAGGTAAGCATATACTGGATGAGTGAAGGGAGTTTAAGATCATAGGTCTAGTCACACACACAGTGTCCTATTTCGTACTTTAAACGGACAATGATGCTGAAATAGCCAAAGCCATTTTAGAAATCATATCACAGTCAATTAGGGGACTCAGAGTAAGTTCATATTTTTAAGAACTCAAAATGTAACTTGATAGTCCAGAAAATAACCCCTCTTTTTGATAACAGATGTCGAACAAGGAGAATGGGGAGGGGATCAGTTTCAATGTATGCGTCGGAAACCGTTGCTATTTACAATAACAAGAATGCTGTAGTGCGTTTATATTCCAAGTAAAAACAATTTAACAGAGGGTACCAACCCTTCAAACTGCAGCAGACAAACAACACAACAGAAAAACAGACAAGTTAACGCAGTTACTTATATACTGTGTGAATTTTTCTTTTGTTAGAATTGGTACGCAAGTAGCAACAATTAGACAACACAAGTCATGGTGAATAACAGTAAGACATACAGTTAGCACCGACAGATAGAGACAGTCAGAACGACCTGCAAAATAGCGGGGACATGATAAAGAAAAATTGTTATAGAAGTTTTCGAGTTTTACGATCATTAACAGCAATTTGAGAGGAATTGTAAGGACAGCTTGTCGATTATCAGCACCATAAAACTGGTGGTGTTTGGTACATGTCTCTTTTTACTGTATGAAGTCAGGTTAGAGCGTCATGTAAATACAATAAATAACAACAATGATGATAATACAATAGATAAGTAAAACCCGCATTACATTGTGCAATGGACTTCACTATCATCTGCAGAACAACGACTTGTTGGGGCTGTGGTTCGAGGCGTGGACCACCCAGACAGAAGAAAAACCCAGAGTGGGTTTCATATCACGCTAGATCAAGTCAATGCTAATGGCGTTGTGGAAGAAACTGTGACCTCCGCGGGACGATACATAGTATATCTTTACCGTAACTGAAACGAACTAACACTGTGCGAACGTAAAACGTACTTAGGCGACTGCAGTGCTGGAGTCGTAAGAAATTAAGAGATTTCGTAATTACAACTCGGCCAAACGGTTAGGACCATTTCCTTATTAAACTTTGCGGTTCAATATACCCAATATAAAAAAAAATCATTCCCCACTTCAAAAAAGATTGACCTGACCCAGTCGCTAAGGCGTGACATGATGGGGTGATTGTAGCTGCCTGTTGGCTCGTCCTTCTTTGCAAACTACCAGTTACTTAATTCTTGGTCGGAGAAAACAATTTCTGTACTACAAAGCAATACATATTGGGTTATATAAAAATAACAGGTTTAAGTAAATGGAAATGAATACGAAATAGGTACGATCTCAATTAAGACTAAGACATCGAAAACATTTGCAATTGAAGGGGGATAAGATAAATGGGTCCCATATTAGAAAAAACCCGCCTGCTAACAGGGACAAAGTCTCATGTCTGTAATTAAGATCCATGATAACCATACTGTCCTGTATCGTACGTTAAACTTCTACTAAAATTATGTATAGCTTGTTGGATCCTATGGTATTTTGATTTAGATTGATCAGTGAGACCCCTTTGTCCTTTGTCTTTTGCTTGGACTATTGAGTCATCTCCTTACAATCCGATTTTATATCCAAGGAATCAATTATTGTACTGTACCATTGTGTTACTGGAAACATCGGTAAAACGGCTACAGCATGGATAACACAATTTGTGTCCCTTAGGTAGTTTGACTGGGTGTTTCATATCAATGTTAGAATCGAGCACTGGCATATAAAATGAGCCATATAATATCTCAATTCCCATGGCGCAGTTCAAAAGCTTTCATTCGCCAGTGTACTGAGCAAAGCACCGGTTATTTTGTGTGATTTATGATACCCAAACATGCATGGTCAGCTGGTTAACATGGATGAACTATGACCGAGCCCTTAGCAGATTAGCATGCCTTACCTATAGTGACTGCCAATTCCAATTGTGTGTGTGTATTAAAGTTTTAAAGACGGAAAACAAGGCGGGTGTAGGAAAAATAGTCCAAACTCATATCAACCACCAATTGCATAGAAAAACGTAATCAAAGGTTGTTATAAAGTGACCTATTTTTCTCACATCTTGCCAGCCACATTTTCTATACCGACATAATAAACTAATAACATTCTATCATTTCTTTCACAGATATTACAACTAATTTCCGCTGCGGGTATGTGTACATTGAAACTATATTTTGGGCGTTAGTATCTCGTAAAATAATTCTGTCATCTAAATGTGCTATCCACTCAAACGATAAAAAACCCACCGTTTAATTATTAGTGTAGAAGTAAAGGGGTGTGGTTTATAGTTAGAGTGGAGCAGGATATAAACAAACGACTGTTAAAATACTGTTTGAGGACACCCTCTATCGTTTTCATGAGAACAGTGAATTTGAAACGTTCCGAATTATAAAGCGACATGATCAAAGTACCTTTAAACTGTTCTTTAAAAAATCGCAATTTCATAAACTTCAAAAACATCGCTTCTTTTATAAAAAGTATAATTAACGGTTGTTGTAGAAGTAATTATAGTCCGTCGTTTCACTGTTCCGGTTATAACGCTAAAGAATAGGGAACTCAATTTAGTTGACACTTCACACAACATTAGTTTACGCTTTATTCTGTTATAGTATATGGAGCCCGGGATGTGGCTCCCGGCGGTATAGATAGCTTTCACACCGCCTTCATTGGGTAAGAACCACAATGCCGCTTTCATTTTATGTTGCACTATTACTAGCAACATACATTTGAGTGGCATTGTGATTCTGGGGGCTCATTTTCGCATGTTTTTTTCTTGTATGGGAATGAAACAATAATAAATGGAAAATTGCCAAAAAATATGATAGGGGGATTACCGTGCTATGATATCATAGCGCGGGTCAATCGAAGTGACTGGTCTGGGCCATGCTTTATCATTAATATGAGGCCATTGTGTGGTTCTTATAGAGTCTGGATTGGTGATTAGACTGTTAGATAAGATAGTTCTTAGAAAAATGGCACTACATCCGACATGGAATTTGGGAACTTTCATAAAGGGTGCTTCATTAGCCTCTTGTAGCTTTTGAAGAAACGAAAGGTCTATTTGGACATTAATACAGGTCATAAACAAAGGGGACAGCTATGCACCGTCTTTCTGTTTTTAAGTCACAACATGGTATGAAATGGAGGCATGACTTGAGCTGTGTTTTTTCAAGTTACATGATGCCCCCTAAGTCTTTAGACTGTTCTCTATTCTTTTCTCCACGATAAAGTGTTATGTTGCGGGATAAAAAACAATTTTTGTACAAAACTCAAGATATTATGGTACAATATTAATCTAATTCTGGAATTATACCAAGGAAAGAAATATGTAATTTCAAGGTATTGATGAATCTGAATTATCCAAATTATTGTTTTAATCCAAATAATGAGGAAACCCATCTTGGAAAACAAAAACCTGCTTGGTTGAAAATTAAGAAATAAGTGTCATCCGGGCGGAATACCTCCGCGGTTTTACTACTTCGCTACAATCAAGGTATATGGTGTTACATGGCCTCCATTTTTTGATTAAAAAAAACTTTAAAATATTATTTTCTCAATTTTATTAGAGAAAGAG